>CAJVPT010003648.1:0-14827 GCA_910592055.1 Acaulospora colombiana
CCATGTTGTATTCTCTTCTCCGTTATTTTTCGACTTCTTTCCAAAAATTGCCTAGAAAGGAAATTTTGAAAAAAAAAAATGAAGTATTTAATATATAAAATTTCGCAGATTATTTATATCCTTTTTTAAGAGATAAAATTCATAACTCTTCACTTTAATAGGGACAAAAGTCAGGAAATATTATAAATCAATGATTTGGATAATAAAGAACAATTGTAGATAGTTTTTTTATAGTTATTAATTTAAAAATTTTAATATTTCCTAGTGAAAGACATTTGATTTTTGTCCTTGCCTTCCTCTTTAGGAACCCATCTTTAATAGTATCACAACATATTACTTGATTTAATAAAGCAATTTTACAGATTCATTTTTCTTATGCTTTCTGTTACTATGTTATTAAAAAGCTAATTGGTTAATGAAACCCTTATGGTATGTTGCTTCTTTTATAGAAAACTAATATGCCTAGACTTCATTAGTACCTTTCGTTAAAACGTAAAAAAGATTTTGTGTTCTCCAAATTATCTCATCTAATATATCATTTTGAATTTCATGTTGCTTTTTTGTGTTATCTCCTTTTGATGTTATGTGTTTATTGTGTTTTCATTTTTGATTCTTGATTTTGATAGTTATACTTTGGATTTTCTCCCATACTGTTATTCTGTGTCATCTGTTTAGCCAGATGTAATATATAGTATAATGAATCTGATGTATTTGGTTATTAACTTGATCATATCTATCAGTTTGTCTTTTTCTATAGTATCTATAATAAGATTATTGAGAGTCCTACTAATCCCTCCTCTAAAGATTAATACTTTTAAGTGTTGTATGTTCTGGTATACTTTATATATGATATCTTTTTGATGGTCATTTGTTTTTCTTCTATTGTTTATCTCTTTAATGATATACTTATTGATTTTTTTATATATATCTATATTATGATACTTACTGATAAAAGGATGATCATTGTCTTCATCATTTGGGCAACTAAAACATTGCCTATTTTTATATATAGTAAGTTAAGTAACCTTCTATATAGTTTGTGCATTGTGAAGAGTTCCTGGTTTCAAAGTTTTATTGCAAATGTATGTTGAGTATGGTCCCACCAGTCAGTATGATCTGAGGCTATTACTGTAGGATAGATATTTTTGAGACTTAGCTTTCAATTTATTTCTTTCTAATTTGTGAAGCTATTGTTTGATTTTGTTTGGTGTTGATCCAGTTGAAGGTATATGTGGCCTGTCAGATTATTTTGATTGTCTTTTGGATTAGTTTTCATATTTCAATTCTTTTGTTAAAGTAAAAATTTAATAGTTTTTGATTGAAGATACAATATATACTATGAGTATTGTAGATTGCTCTGTTGTATATTTTTTGAGTACTTCCTATACCAGTGTGTGTGCTTGAGTGTGTCCAAAATTATTGTTCTTGCTATATATTTTCTGCCACGTAATGTGTTGATAAAGATGTTTTAGAATTTTGTTTATATTGGATATGAGTTATACTTTTTCTATTTTGTGTATTTGACCCTTTTGAGCGAGTTTTCCTATATTCTGGATCAAAAATTATAAGTCTATATGAATAGTTATTTATTTGTTATATCTTGCTACTACTACTGCAATGATTGCTACTAAAATTTCTGCTCTGAGTATTGATGCTTGACCTTGGATTTTAAAGTTTAAACTAGATGTTATTTTGTTTTCACAAGTAAAAATTATGTCAATTTTCATTAGTTATTGATTTGTTGATTTGTTAAAAACTTTGTCTATATAAATAAGAAGAGAAGTTTTGCTTGAAGTGTTTTGGTAATTTAATTACACTTGTTGGTTGTTGTGCTATTCATTGTGAGCAGTTGTTTCAGAAGGTTAATGTTTGTATACCAATTAGGAATTTCCACTACTTCTATCTCTTTATTTGACATATTTTACCATTTATCAATACTACTAGGTGAGATTTATGAGTGCCATAGCTGATGATTGATTGTAGATTATTGGAATAGTTGGAGATAGATATCTTAATTACTGGGATAGTAGCTGCAGTGTGTCTTGGAATTTCAATACAGCAGTTATCCTCTTTTTTGTCCTTTATAGTTGTTAAGTTGTATCCTCTATATGGTTTTATTGATAAGAAGTTGGTTTGGTTATAATGTCAGATCTTAATTTCATATTGTTTGTTTCTAACTATCTTTTCTATTATTCTTTAATTATCCATTTGGATGGTGAATTATTTGGAACTATTGTACTCACTACAAGTCATCTGGATCTGGGCATTTGGGTTGAGTTCTAATTCAATCATTCCTTGTTGTAGTGCTTTATCAATGATAGTTCTGAGCTCTTTGTATCAGCTAGGTTCTTTTCTCTTATTAGACTTGTTATTGATCAGTCCTATCTGGTGCCAGTTGATTGTTTTGTTTGGAAATTATTGAGAATTTGGTTAATGTACAATATTCTGTGTATTCTAAAATGGTGTTAATATTTGTTTATTTATTATGGATTAGTGTGGAGTTCAATGTATGTTCCTTGAGATATGGTAGCTATTTCTTCAAGGTGTGTAATATAAATATTGAGTTTTTGTATCATTCTAAGGCCATCCTATAAATAGTTGTGTGTTGGTTTGTGGACTTCTGGGCAGTCTTTTAAAATGCTCTTATTCTGCCATACTGTCCATTGTAATTAGTTGATTCTAAGTCTTATTATTCTTTCTACTGCATTGTCACTATAGTATAATTCTTGTAAGTTTGCTATGAATTTCAGACATAGTCTTGAATATATCTATATGATATTATACATTGTAAGTGAGTGTATTATTGAAGTGAAATATATTGTTGCCAGCTTGATCTTTTATATAAAATTTTGTTCGATTAGGATGTCTATTTTATTTACTTCTACTTTTGTTAATATTGTGTCTTATGTGAAGTATTCAATTTGTAAAAACAGAACACTATTTATAACATATCTTTATATTTTGTCTGTCATTTCCTTCCATTTGATAGTGTTATAGATTGTTTTGACTTTCTGTTTAATTAAGTATCACTAGAATTTTTTTGTTTACTTTCACTTTATGCCATGTATTAAGGACTCTGACTACTGCGATATTTGTGCTAGATTGTATTAATTGGTCTTGAAAAAGTAGTAGTTCTTTTGAACCATTAAGAATTAAGAGGGTTGAGTTGGTTGAATTTATAGTGATGTCATTAAGATAGTATAAAGCATTGCTAGCAATAATGATTAATTCTAAATCTTCTTGTTTTGTATTATAAAAGTTGTGTTATTCATATAGGTTACAATGGAGATATTGATATTGCCTTCCTTTTTTCCTCAGTTAATCAGTTAATATTCTTTCATTTTACTTATATAGCTGATAAGGGGGTCATAGTATATCTTCCAGAGTAGTGAAGAAATTTTGTTACCTTGATTAATTTCTTCCTGAAAGTGTATAGATCTGTATCACCAAAGAAGATTATTACTTTGTTTTGTATGTTTATGAATACATATTTTATAATTTTAATAATTTTTGGAGGGGTTCTGATTCTCTCTATTGTTAGATTAAGTCTTTTAATATTGATTGTATCATATGTTTTGCTCATGTCTTGGAAAAGCATGTAACAGGGTCTTTTATTTTTATATACATCTTCTAGTATATTGTTGATTATATAAATAGGTTCTCATGTACTTAGTTTCAGAAGTGCTGCCCAATTATGTTCTGACAGAATGTTATGCCTGGTTAACAACTGATTAAGTCTTTTAGTAATGATCTTGAAAAAGATCTTTTTTGCTATTTCCAGTAATATAATAGGTTTAATGATGTTGATATCATACTACCAATCTTTAAATTTGGGAATTGAATAGATTGTTCCATGTTTCCATTTCTTTGAAATTGACTCTTCTTCCATTATTTATTATATAGCAGCGTAAGGTTGTATATCATGTTTTCTCTTAGCTTTTTGAAGGCTATATATAGTATCTTTGTTAGTTCTGATGTGGATTTGTTATTTATTCCTACTATAACCTCTTATACTTCTTAATCTTTGATTGGAATAGTTGTTGATAAGTACTATTTTTTGCAAAACTGTATCTAGTGGATTGTATTCTCTTTGCCAAATTATTGCTTTATAGTTGTGAAATTTTCTTTTCTTGATCCATAATTCATAATATAGGTGGATCATGTCTTTTATTACTGCTGGTTCACTGATGATTTGTTTTTCTTTATTTGTATGATCTATAAATCATGTTGTCACTATGCTTCTTTTTGTGTTATTTAAAATCGACCTAATCATTTTTTTCTTGTTTGTTTCTAATCATCTCTCTTTTGTTTCTTTAAATTTTTTAATATCCTTGGCAATTTTCTCAGCACTTTGTTGTTTGAACTTATTTCTTTCAAGTTTTATTATTTGATCCAATCTATGTCTGTATTTCTGCTTATCTATCATGGCTGTCAATTCTGAAAATGATATGGTTTAAGTTATAACTTCATATAGTGCTACCCTTTCTCTTTCAATTGTATCACTTTTTGTGTTACTGTCATTCTTTTTCCCTATGTGTTTTCTTAATTTGTTGAACTGAAGGAGAAGAAGTGAATTGTTGAATAGAAGTGTCTATGTTATCAATATTGTCTTTCTTTTATTTTGTTTATATGTTTGTTAACTGTACAGAAGATCTTTTCTATGAAGCTGTTCCAGTATTAATTGATTGTTTTATGCTTATCTTGGATGATATCTTGCCATTCTATTGCAAAGTCTTCCATTTTCTCAATAAATCTTTCCTATTGTTATACATAGGTGCTATTCCAACTGAATCTGGTATTGCTATGTAATCTATAATATTTTTTTTTTGCTCTGACTAGTTGCCATGATTTGATTATATATGTCTGTGCTTGATAGTCTGTGTCGAGGATATCTTTTCTACTGACATGAATATATATATCTATGATCCCCATATTGGTCTGGAGTTGTATCAGATACCATCTATCCTACTTGCAGCATTGTTTAATTATTATGTGTATTCTTTTTTATTTGGATTATAGAATCTATATGAGCCAATGAAGCCCTTTTCACTAAGCATATCAAAGAACTTGTATTTTTTGATATGTATCTTCTAGTTTTTGTCGAATTTATCTATACTTGAGTTAGAATAGATATTAAAGTCTCCAGCAATAATTGTGTACCAGTTTGAACTATTGTGTTGGCTAGCCCATACTAATATTTTTTATTGTATCTGTTACCTTTCTTTACCTGGGTGGGTAGATAAATAAACTCCTATGATTCTGCAGTATTGTTTTTTGGAAAAGGTTAAGTCGATACAGAGAAGTCTACCTTTGAGTTCCATTTTGTTGATCACACGTATTGCAATATTGTTTTTGATTGCTATCCCAACTCCTGATCTAAGTAGTTTGCTAACTGTCCATCAAGATATGTATATTTTTGTTTTTTATAATTGTGTTTTCCAAATCTGTTTATTTCTATTAAAACTACTATATCCTATTAATGTTCTTCCCAAAGTTTGACTCAAATTTTTCTTTTATCTACTTGTATTAATTTTCTGCAATTAAATGTTATAATTGTCTAATATAGTTTGATTGTATTGGATGCTTGTTAATTGATCTTGTTTCATTGTGGGGTTAGGTTTTTCTCTTCTTTATCTTTGTGTCATTGTTGTGTTCTCATTGAATATTGTTTGAATTGTTTAGAAATTATGTATCTTTTCTTATTATCATTGATAGTTTGTGTTTATATTGTGGAATGGTCAGATAGATTTTGTTTCTTTGATTGTTTTGTGTTTGCTTTCTGGGTAGTTGTGTTACTAGGGTTTTCTATGTTATCATTGTTATTGTTGTTGTTACTTGTATTGTTTTCTATGGTTAATATTAGTTCAGAGGGGTTGGTATCTTCTCTTATATTATAAGAAATAAGGTTAGAAATTGTATTGACTAGTACTGTTATTGTTTGATCCATGTTGTCAATGGATTTTTATATCTGCTAATGTTGTTGTAAAATATTCTGTGTTGAGTTGGATATTGTTTATTTCTTATTATTAGTATTATTGATCTTTTTTGAGTCTTCGTTCATATTAAAAGTAAAGTTTTTATCCCAATTCTCCAGATTAAAAAACTTTCTTTTAGGTTAGTAACTATCTTTTTGATTTTATAGATTTTTTCTTTGAGTTCTTGAATACATCTTAGGATTTTCTGAAAGACTTCTTGTCTTGGTTTGTGTATTTTTATTACTTTGTTTCTTCTTCTAACTGCTACTGCATATAAGCCTGATCTAGTTTCTCTCAGATTTCTTGCTTGTGCTATTTATATGATGCTTAAGGTCTTGACTGAGTTATAGTGCATGTAGAGTTTGCCATATTTATCTACTTGTACCTATTTGTACTCATTTTATTGTAGCCTCTATTCTTTAATATAGTAATCTTTTGCTAAATAGTTGGAATTGTCATAAATTACACATAATTCTGTTTTGGACAACGAGCATATTATCACCTTAAACAATTCAGAATCAGGTACCTCAAGACACATCATCATGGCTGATCATGATAATCTCACTGAAAGGGAAGTCCAAAAGATAATCGAGGGTACAGATAACAAACCTGGCAACTACCGGGTAATCACCAAAAATGGTATAATAATTGATATAAACAATGATATACCATCCAATAGTTCTTTTGGTTTAACCATATGTGGTTTCAAAACTACTTTGAAGCTATTATCAGTGTTACTTAATAACCTCATGAAGGATGGTTTAAGCATGTCAATAAGTGATTCAGAATTCTATAACAAGTACAAAAGTATTTTACTAATCTTGTATAGTACTAATGAAGTAAACAATTAGTCGGTAGAATGTCTAACTACATGTGCCCTTTGCCTGGAGTAATTTATCAGTAAACCTTGGTGGGAGAAGAAATTCGTGGACCACTCCGAAGTACTTAAAATCTATAATACAGGATAGAGAATTACAACAGTCTTATAACTAAATTACTTCTAAAAATTGTTCTAGGAAAAATTAAGAGAGTATCATATGCCCTCCTTTATTAGGCTAGTTTGTACATATCTTGTAATACATTTATCATGTAATTATATCATATGTAAACATTATTTTATAGTAAATAAAGGGTATAGATACTGTAATAAGTACTGTAAAAAGAATATTCAGCGGGACAAGATATGAAAGTGTCCTATGTTACAGACCCTGGACCTGTAGATATGAGGATCAGAGAAGTGTAATACAGATGCAGGTAGTGAGTAGTAGGGCTTCTTCCGGCAACAAACCATGGGGGTATACAAGGTGGTACAATCAGGTTTATTAGATATAATGGTACGGTGAACTAAGGTGCATTGGTTAGTATAAAGCTTGACTATAGAATTTCTCTGTAATTAGTGACTATATTATATGTAAGGGCCATTCTATCGACTTCAATAAACTAGGCTTCATTATCCTTTAAAAAAAAAAAAAAATAACCAGTCAAACAAAAGATTAAAAAAATTTATTTTATCAATATCTAAAATAGATAATTCTATAATAATATAATCCTATATATAATTAATTTTTATTAAATCAATTTAGTCTATTATAAAGAATTAATATTTTATTATTACTTTAATAATATAAAAAAAATAAAGCTAGTCTTATAATTAATTAAAACAAAAATATTTTAATCAAAACTCTTTTTACTGATTTTCTAACTATATATAAAAATGGAATTTGTAAAAATTTTTTTACCTTTTTATTAATAAAGTCTTAATACTTTTCTTAAAACAATTTGAAGTTTGACTTCAAAAATTATTTTTATTTTTCTCTTATTGTTTACAAATCTCTTCATTCAATAACTTGACTTTTAATAATTAATTAAATAATACCTTTAATAACAATAGCAAGAAAGTTTTCAAAAGAAAAAGAACTAGTTATAAAATATTTAAAGATTTTCTTAATATTTAAAATAAAAGGTTTATAAAGATTTTCTCTAATAAAAAGACATATTTTTTTTTACTATTTTAATTCTTTTAAAGCTTTTACTTTTATAATTTTCTAAAGAATTTAAACTACTTCAGTTTGATCCTAAATTTTGGATAGCATAAATTATTATTAAATATGATTAACCAATATAAAAACTATTAATTTTTGAAATATAAACAAGCTTTTATTATGCACACTCATATATTTCAATAATAATATTAATAATTGAAAAGAATATTTTAGAAATATTTACTTCAAAAATTTAAATCCCTTAAGAAAAATATTAATAATATCAAAATATTAAAAAATAAATAATATGAACTATAAATTCTTATCTTTTTTTTAAGTTTTTCAAATGATAGCAAAGCTTTAATAAACAAAAGTTGAAATTTAAATACTTTTATTGAAATATTCTAATTTAATACTTGTTTGAATAAATAATCAGTTATATCAATTTATTTAATACTACAAGTAGTAACAAAGAAAATTTCTTTTGAAATTTAAGTAAAGTAAAAAGAATATCTGACAATTATTTTGAGAAAAAAATAATTTTGTTTTTAAACTTTTTGATAGAATTTTGAATTGTTCACTTCTTTAATTTATTAATTCTCTTTTGCTTTTAATTTAATAATTTATTAATTTTCAAGTCAATCAATAGTAACAAATTGTTGATAATAATTCTGATAAATAATGATTATACTTTTATATAAAGTAAATTAGTCTTTTTATAAAAATCAATAATTTATTATGAATTTTGATTTAATTTCTTAATAAAGACAAACTATTGTAATATAATTGTAAGTTTAAAAAAATCAATTAAAATAAAAATCAAGTTAACAAGAAATACTTTTATAATTTTATTAATTGAAAAAATTATTATATTAAAAAGATTGAAGTTTTAAAAAAATAATAATTATTATATTAAAAAAATAATTAAAAATATAATTAATTTAATAACTAATATATATTGAAAAATTTTGATGAAAAAATTATTGAATAAAAAATAGTATTAAATTATTATTATTATTATTTATGGGTTAATAAAATCAACTTTATTATAATAAAGCTACAAAGTATTATAAACACAATTACAGAGCATGATACTATAGAATCTATTTAACTTATATACTATATTAGTATGACTTAAACCTTGTAATAAATTCATTTTTGTTAACAAGTAATCTTTAATAGCTACTGTCAACCCTTATATAGCTTTTTGCTAGAGAAAGTTCTACTATCTTCCTATCTATATTTGTACTTTTTATAGGATTCTCTTAGTTAAAGTCAAGATCTTTTTATATCATATTCTACTAGATATTTTTTTTATAATATTTATTATAGTATAGCTATAAAACACTTATGTAAAGTCTTAGATACAGAATTATTTTATCTTGCTAGTGATTTTTTTATATAACTTATTATGACCTGCCTATAAAATAATTATATGAATCTTGAACAAATTTTAATTAATAAAGATCCTTTTTTAACTAATATGCTTAAACTCTATTATTATTCTAATTTTATGACTTTTTTACTAATCTTTGACCTATTTGTTAGAGCTGATAGAACCTATCAGATAATAAGATGGCTTTAGTATTAAAATTAATTGAAGTATTTTGTGATCTTTTGTTTATTCTATAATTGGATAGAATTTTGTCCAAAGGTGACAGCAATTAGTATTATGAAATGAATAGAATTTTCTTATATCATTTAGGTTTAGGTAATACTGTCTTGCAGTATTATTGAACTTAGAAATAACACTTGATGATCTGGAAGCACTACTATTGTTCTATTGATCTATATATTAATTATTATTAGAGTTTAAACTAATTTATTTATAATATATTTTTTATTAAACCCTTTATCAAGCTAGATATATATATTTTATTAAATATTTTATATATTTTACATTATAATATATATTACCAAAATTAAATATTTACCTAATTCACTTATCTTTGTTTTGAAATTTATAAAAACTCCAAGTACAATATGTGAAGTAATTTATTACTCTATTAGTAATTCAAGCAAAGATTCTTTTAACTACTACCTTTATTACTTGCAGGTCTCTACTATATCTTACTTTGCAATATTCTGATAAAGTTCAAAATTCCAAACATTTTATATTACATATTCTTTTCTAGTTAAAATTTCTTTAAGTCTTTTATTTTCTAGTTTTCTTTCTTTCAGTAATGGTTCTTTTCTTAATGACAACATAATTTTTTAGTCTAGAAGAATAAAAATCTTTTTATTTTGTTCTTTCTGTGAAATCTCCTACAATTATTTTTATTCAATTATCTTTTTATATCTTTCATTTCAAATTCTTTTATAGACTTGATTTCAAATTCTTTTTTGTATTTTTATTATTTATTTTCTTATTATTTTTCCTATATATTTTTCATAGTATTTTAAATTTACTATTTTTTGGATAAGATCACTTCTTATAAAATCAATACAAAAGCTTAAAATATTTTGACTAGTTTTAAAGATCTGTTCTATTAGTCTAGAGATCCACTTGTTAAGCTCTCCTAATTCTTTTATGTTATTTATAATTAGTTTAATTTTTTTTCTCTTTAGCTTCTTATCTTCTTTTATATAAAAACTCTCTAAAATCTTTAAATATTTCATTTATTCCTTTACTTTATGCTACTTATAATTGATTTTTGTAGAATAAATATTTTAGCAAGTGTTTTATTGTTTTATTTTATTAACTACATGTGATACATTTTACTTGCTTATAGAGATTATATCTTTTTGTAACCAATTTACTTAATGTTGATAGTTTGTCATTGATTAGTTTAATAAAAAAGCTTTTTTATTAGGACTTTTTAAAGAACATGTCCCATATATGCTTATCTTTTATTCTTTTTCACACTAAATTCTATATATGGACTTGTTTCTCTGAGATTTGGTAACTCTGATTATTCGATATATTCCTAAAAACTGTCAGAAGATTTTTTTGCTTAGAGTGGATTTTGTACAAGAGGAAGATTAGTTTGTTTTGCTTCAGTGAAATTATGACGGGAGAATTCTATGTTGGAATTTTGCGGGATCACTTACCAGAAATGAATAGTATGCTCGGTCATAGGTGATTTCAGTAGGACAACAATCCGAAGCATACCAGTCACGTCGCGAAGAAATTCTTGGAAGAAAACTTTCCTGAGGTCATAGATTGACCAGCCAATAGCCCAGACCTCAATCCTATAGAATATCGTTAAACATTATGTGGAGACGAATGCCCGAAAATATTGATAATTTGCAAAAGTATGAGCGCTGAATTGGAAAAATCATCAGTGAATGGGAAAAAATCACCAGATCAACATGATCAGATCTATGCCTAATCGATACCAAGTGATAATCGATAACATTGGTGAACGATTATATATATGCTGATTTTTTTTGGTTTTTAGGTTTTTAAGTAAAACAATTTATATCGATTGTAATAAATTTATATAAAAGAGTTCGATTACTTTCTTGACACCCTGTATATAGATATTACTTGATCTTAATATTAAGCGATCGAATAAAAAAGTCCATATACGCATTATCCCAACGTCTTTATGGTACGACTAGGACAATTTTGATATACTGTACGTGCTGTAGTTATTACACAAAGTAACTAGATATCAAGAATGTAAACATTAGATGATTCGTTTTTTCTTCTTTTCATGCCTATCGCATTCAGATTTTATGCCCATCATGCCCAGATTTAGTCTTCTTTTCATGCCTAGCATGCTTAGATTTAGTCTTTTCATTCCGAGCACGCTTAGATTTAGGAGAGTAAACCATCCGCGTAGTCATCCCCTGAAAATCGTCCTCTCCTTTCGACCATAAAAAATTCACTATAGCATCTGAACTTTCGGATAACAGGCGCTAATTTATAAAAATGTTAGCGTTTTATATTCTGTTTTCTATTCCTTCTGTAATGCAATCTATACAAACCTCATATTTCAAAAATCCGACTACAGATTTATGAGTCGTTCATGTCTTTCCAAGTTTTCGGAATAGAAAATCTTAATACTTCTTTTATAGTGTATATTTCCGAATACTTTAGTTGGAATTCATATACGATAGCTTCATATACTGTAAACTCCAGTTAGTAACATACAATGATAATGAGGGATAATAATGTACAAAGAACTTACAATATAACTGCATTCCATATAATTTTACCATCCTGATATCAGAGTTTGGACGAAGCTTCGCAAGCCGATTCATTAATGATTTTAACATTTTAATAATTTTTAGCCGGTCTCCGACAAAATGAGCCCAATCTCTTTTCAATGGGGGACCGCTTACTCGTGACAGAGAATTCTTCATCTTCATCTTTCAGTGAGATCAAGATATCAATCTTCTTACCGAGTGAATGACGTTCATTATCTGTTTGAGAATTCTGATCTTCGGTATTCGCCTTACATGTTTCTTCATATTTCACGCGCCAAATCTTTTTATTTTTCATAAAAATTTTCTGAAGGATTGGCGCTAGAATCGTTATAATGAATGTCCCCTCGGACATATTCCCAAGAAGCATGTCTCCGTCTTTAATAAGTTCAATCCTATATAAATAATAAGTTAGTCGGTCTTATTACACTTCTCAGTAAAAATTAAGCAAAATACAGACTTACATGTGGTTTACAAAAAATACCGCAAAGTCCTTCTCAAACGTGTCAATATTTTGTAGTTTAAGATTTTCTTTAGTTCGCTTTATGTCGCTAACAATAATGTTGTCCAGAAATAACCGTATGTTTTCTTCAATGCCACTTTTGATTTCCTTATCCTCTCTCTCTATGTCCTTAGACATCTGCAAAACGACATTTTCTTCCAGTGTCTTCAAAAACCCGTCTTGAGATTTTTTGGTGAAGAGTATTACATCATAATATTCCGGACTCGTTTTTGGTAGACCTGTTTTCTGGTACTGTGTGAGTCTGTGACGGATATTGGTTCCATTCACTACCCAAGTAGTGCTTTTACCACCGATAATCGTTTGCTCCTCTTCAGAAATATTTTCTTCCTCTAAGACATGTTTTCTTCCTTGTGATAGTTCATTTCCTCCACTTTTGTTTTCATGAAGTTTTAATAACTCTGCACACTTCTTTTTGTCCGCTTTATAAGTGCTCAATAACTTTTCCGCCTTAGCCTTTTGCTCGTCGTCAAAATCTAATTTACGAATATTATGTAGTCCTTTCTTATAAGTGTACAGGCATTCCTTTTTTGCGAATCCTGACCCGGAGCGTTGGTCGATAAAAGAACTAAGTTTCCATAGTTCGAAAGGTGTTTTATAAAAATATTGGTCGACAAAAATTCTCTGGAAAAAACTATTCGAAATTTCCGTAGTATCTTGTTTATCATTAGACGCGACTTTATTTTATAAATCACCGCGTGACACAAAAAATACAAAAATAAGCGTTCAACAATTCACATGATCACGTGGATATAGGTGTAAATAGGGGGTGCCGCTCATGCGTCACCCTTACGGCACTTGTGCAGCATTACATTCGAGTGAAATTTCCGGATCATGAGGAAAAATGTAAAACGTGACTTAATCGCAGATCGTCACGCAGTCAAATTCGCGAAAATCGCGAAATTATCAAAATTGCCGTGAGCCGTATTAATGTTTCGCGGAACTAACATTAGTTAAATATAATATAAATTAAGATAATGCGTACATAAATATAAACTATTCATTAAAATATTATGCTAAATCGTAATTTTCAAACTTCGATTTCCGGTTTATGGTCTATATGCCGGAAATAAGATCCGAAAAAATATTTAAATAGTGCTGTAGGGATAATGCACAAGTGCTGTAGGGATGACGCATGAGTGATACAAGGAGAACACCTCCCATGTCATTTATTTTTGGTAAAAAATCTCTGCAGGTGTAAAAATATCAATATTTACTTGTTTTTTTGCTAGGGCGGCCGCATATATGCAAAAAAAAATGTGAAAAAATGCAAAAAGTTAAAAAAAAATGCATAAAAAAGTATTATATGATTTCTCCGATAATAAACAATGTTTATCACTAAGAATATTTCTATAAGATGAAAAACTTCTTTCTATATTAACCTCGACACTGGAAGCCAAATATACATTAATGCTATTTTAAACAAATTTGGAAGATAATTTTTTTTATCATTCCAGTATTTATCTAAATCTAATTTATTATCTTCTCAAAAATCTTCATTTAATTCACAATAAATTTTCCATTCAAATAAAATAATGTTATTAGGATTTTTAAATTCTTTAATTTCATTATATCTTTGAATATCATATCTTGCTTGACAAACTTATATAAATTGAGGATTAAAACATTGAATAGCTTTAAATAATAATGATATAGAATGATAATCAATATGTTTTTTAAATTTATCTAATGCTGATTAAAAAACTCTATAAAATATTTCTTGAAATATTGATGAATTCACATTTAAAGAATTAAATTTAATATCCATTTCACTACTAATTGGAAATTGAATTGTACCTGATTGTAAATGAGATTCAAGTAAATGTAATTTTATAAATATAAGATATATTATAAATTTTAAAAATTTCAAACTATTATAAAGATTAGAATAATAAAAAAATAATTATTAATTAATTAATTAATTAATTAAAATTATAATATAAATAACTTACCTTTTTATATTATATACAATAAACATTATTAAAATTTTAAACATAAAAGTATTTATTAAATTATTAAATATTGTAATTAATTTTTTAACTAATTTGCTTTTATTATTTGTATTTTCTTCTTGAAAAAAAAAAAACTTTCAAATAATATATAGTTGCTTCCAAAAGTTTAAGTCCACTTACTATGTTTTTATTATAAATTTCAACTTTAACAATTTTTAAATCATTAACTATACAGTTAAAAATTAT
>CAJVPT010003649.1:0-14826 GCA_910592055.1 Acaulospora colombiana
TCAAAATATGTATAAGGCCTTGTTTAAAATATATGTGATCTTAGTGAACATGGTTCTCGTGTAAAGGTCTGGGTTTGAGTCCCCAGTAATCGTCATAAAGTAACTAAATATATAATAAACAAAAGATGTAATCCCTGAAACAGATATGGCAAGCTGAACTTACATATGAATAGAAAAATTATCAAAGAAACAGCGCAATCCTTCCAATCTAACAAAACGTAATAAACTAGAAACTATCTACAAAACTTCTATATCCATCTAAATTCACTGGAACACATACAGACAATTTTGATCACATCCAAAGAGTGTTTGCAATCAAGTTATGGAACTCCGAACTCCCAACCATGGACAAACTACATAGAAAAAAACCGGAAATTTACACTTCAACTCAATGTTTCGCATGCTCTACAATAGAAGATAACATTCATCCCTTTAGATGCCCATATCACAGAATAGAAATTGACAAAATAATCACCTCAACAATATATAGGGAAATCACAGTGAGAACAGAAAAAGGCAACCCACACACCACAAATGATGAAATTACCAAGTACATCCAAGAGTCGAATCTATGGAACCTCATAATAAAAGGTGCCGTCAGTCAAAAGATAATAAACTTAATCAGCAAATTCATAAATCCAGATAAGGTAACGAAAACCATCTGAAGCTTCACCAACAACATCTGCTTCATCACGTACAATATTTGGAGAGATAGATGCGAACGTCTCCAAATTTGGAAAAAGGCACAAGGCATCACTAACAAAATAAAAAAAAAGAAACAAAAGAAAACAATAAAGGGAAATTAATCCAGCTATAACCCCCAGAAGTGACACAAAGACAACCATCCGAGATCACCACCAACATCATGAAAGACATCATCCAAGGGTTCTCAAGCATTTTCGACATCCTCTCCACACACGCTAATGGAGCCTAGGCACGTTAGTACCTCCCTGGAGAACAACATGCCACAATGGATTTTGTATCAATTGGTTTTATTGTTTCGCTAAGCATAGAAAAAGTCTACAAAATCGCTTTGTATACAAGAGTAAAAGTAATACATAAAATCAATAAAATGGGCAACATTGTGTGTGTCAAAAAAAAAAAAAATCAACTTTTGAGAAAAAGGGAAAATTTGAATCATAGTAAAACCAAGGGACTCAATATCAACTTCCCTAGTTTCCAACTAGGCCAGTGCAAATTTATACCTTTCTAGATATTAGAAGAAACCTGACAATATAGTATCTCAACCAATAAACCAGTCAAAACTCAAAATTTGCAAGACCCAAGAGAACGTCAGAAATCTAAGAGCAACAATTAGAGATTGACAATAATAACACATCAGTAACATATAAATAACTAGCACATAATGCAAACATGAACACGTCTTTTTAGATAATAGAGACATAACAACAGATTACATGACGTATCTCTAAACAGATAAACAAGCTCAACACGTATTGTAGCTAATTACAAAACACATTTTTCATATCTGGTTTACCCCTTAATAGATTCAACACATGTGTACTGAAATCAACAAATAAATAGATAAACAACCTGCAACTCATGTTTACTCCACAATTGATCTACTAGCACAACAGATAAATTAAGAAACCTCAGTAATACTATCTAAATAAGTAAACAAATAAACAGAGTTAATCTGCAAAGCATAACTCATCCAATAATTACATAACACAGCCAATATGAATAGGGCATAATGTATTCTTTATATAGTAAATAAAAGGGAAGAGAATATCTTGAATACTTTAATTAAGCTTTCAAGAAAGTATGACGAAACCTCAGAACTATGGGCATTCCAACAGTTGGTAAGGCAAAAAAAAGGAGATTTAAAAGAAGAAACAACTCCCATATCAGAGACTTTTACTATCCTAAATAGTATTATCACTAATATCCTAGGAATAGACAAAGCAACATTTCATAAAAAACGGATTCTTACTCAACATATCCTATACCTCTGGTAACAAGAAAAGGGAAAAGAAGAAGATCTTCTACATCTCTAAATAAAAGACAAATTCATAGAAATTATCAATAATGCAAGGGATCCGCAAGAGCTGAAAAGTCAACCAATGGAGATTACAGAACAAGTAGATACTGAGTCAACAATAGATAATAAAATCACAATAACCAGTGATCATGAACAAGAAGAAGCCAAAATACAAAGGCTTCAAGAAAAAATAAAAGGCAACAACATCAGTATTATAACTTATATAACACAAGAAACAGGGACTTCGCTATATCAACAAATCTATATTTTATAGGAAGAGAAGAAATATATAAACTTGGTGCCATAATGGCAAATATTCTAGAAGAAACAGAAGAAGAAGCCAAGATCTACCTAAGCAATACCCTGAAACTATCACAGAAAGAAAGATAACTCTTAAAGAAAGAATTTATCAATGAAAATGAATGGTTGACTTTTTGAGTACAAGAAGAAAAGGATGTTTTAAAATGCATAGAAGAAATAAACCACAAAGAGGATAATTTTACTATCCAACAAATAACTTCTCACACTTCCCGTTCTACCCACATGACTAAAAGAGAGAAAAACAGAAAAATCTTTCAAGAATTCAAAGTGAAAAATAGATCTGATATATGGCATATTAGCCTAATAGATCTAGATCAAAAGGTTTCTAGATGTTATATAGCTGAACATCTCAAGAGATATAAAACAGTTCAAAATATTCATATCTATAAGGCCAAGACGAATACTAGAGCCAAGGCCTATTTCAAGCTTTATAAACATATTAAATGGGATCTCACAGAAGTATGGACAATATCTATAGGTACTGAAACGTCTAGAGCCATCTTCACCAAATCAGAGTTGACTGATAAAAAGATAAATGCCATCCAAATCAAGAGAAATATCAACTCAGCTAGACTGTTGGGTACAAATAAAACATATACCAGTCTGATAGCAAGAGCTCTATATGGTATCCAGGCAAAAGCATGCTATACTCCCAAAAACCCTTACATATTAAAGAAACAAAACTTTACAGTTGTCTGTTTTGTGACAAGAGAGGATAGAGACAAGGCATGTAAATATTATATTTTCTTACAAGAGTTAAGACTATCCTGAAGCATGAAGAATCCCAGCAATAAAGAAAATACTAGTCCTATACAGTAAGTGAAGAAAAGAAATCACATTATTAAAGATCTCAAAAAATCAACATGATAATGATACAACTTCAAATTCATTATCAGGCTATGAGTCCACAAGATCCTTTTCTTCCTCCTCTTATTATCATTCTTACACTATAAAATCTACACACTCCAGAAACCAAAGACAAACAAAATAAAGGGATAATAATAAAATAGGATAGGAGAATTATAGAACAACTAGATATCCTGCTACAGGTAGTAATAGAGAGCCAATAAAAAGATGAAGGACTCACCAGCAGAATATCAGTAGTGAGGATACCAAATCAGAGGCAGAAGGCAACCAAGATCCATTGCAGCTTATATTGGTTAACCTTGAAAAACTAAGTGGTAGAATAAATAGACTTGAAGAACAAACAATCCCAAACATAATTAATAGAGGTAGAAGAGGGGCCAATCACTCCTAACATGGTGCAATAGGCAACCCAAAGAAATAAGAGATGAATATATCTGCTTCATCCTCAACAGCAACTAACAATAAGGGTAGAAAACAAATACAAGAAAAAGAGATTTCATTAAAACAACATGATAATTTAGATCTAATAATATTTTTATAAAAGGAACATGATATTTTTCTCAACAAAAAAGGAAAAAACATAATAATAGAAAAGGAACAGAAAAAATGGGAGACATACAAAAAAGAGTAATTAGGATCAGAACCACAATATTAGAGGCATCATAGATAAGATGAATCAAAGAAGTCTAATTGAAGAAATTACAGAACAAGGGATAGGAATAATGGGTTTATGTGAAACAAAACTTATCCAAGCTAATGCCAAATAGACTTTCGATAAACAAAGAGCCTACAAACACTTCCATAGTATCAATTCTGACACACTCTTTAGAGCAGGAGTTAGCCTTCTTATCAGAAGAGAACTGGAGAAAAAGGTGGTATCAATTGAAAAATAAGACAGATATATTATAACTGTTAATCTACTGATGAAAAAGAAAAAGATCTGTATTATACAGGTCTATATTCCATCAGATAAGCAAAGGTGCAAAAAAGTGCAGGAGAAAATAACTAGCCTTTGTAAAACAAAACATAGAAAAGGCTTCCATATAATCATAATAGGAGACTTTAATGTTGCTTACAATCTATTAGAAGACAGAACCTCATTTTCCAAAGCCAAATTCAAATCTTTTTGAAATCCTGAAATCCCATTATTTGATTTTCTCAATAAGTAGAGATTTATAGATACACAAGCCATATGGAAAGGAAAAAACAAAACTCCAACAAGATAGGATGCAACAAGCAATAGTAGAATTGACTACATCTGAATATCACAAAGCTTATCAAGATATCTATTATTACGATTTTATAATGAAGAAATAAAAGAAGTCACAGGAAGTGATCACACCATAATTTCTATAACTTTACATGACAATAATCTCTTTATACGAAGTAACACCATAAAGTTTCCTAAACAACAATTAAGAAGAATAGATATTAAGAAAACATCTCCAGAACAATGGCAGACCTTTCGTAAAAACTTAGATTACAAGTTCAAGACAACATTTAAATCCCTACTTAAATAAGAACTCAATGAAAATGAAAAGGAAAACCAAGCAAACAAGATCTGAAAAACCTTCAAAGAACAAATCTGCAAAACAGCCTTCAACAAGTTTGCAACCAAGAAACAAATTATATACAAAGAAAAATCTGTATATAAATATAGTTCGGAGTTCATTACATATAGAAAAGCTCTATGGCTAAAAGAGCTTTTTAAGAAGGCTGAAGCATTAAGAGAAATAGTCAAACTGTAGACCTTCAGCTTGGCAATAAAGAAATATAATACAACATATAGCCCTAAACATCAGATTGAAAACCATTGTATCTAACATAGTATCTTCAACATGTTCTGATTATTATTGAAAAAGAATATCCAGGATGCAATAGAAAAATTGAAATTTATCAGTCAAAAGATTGAAGCCAAGAAAACAAGAGATGCAATCAAGGTTACTTTGAAACAATAATACGATGGCCTAAAATTCAATCAAAGAAGAATGATAAGCTTCCTAGCAAACAGAACAAGAAGCAAAATTGTGCTGGACAGAGTTAAGATCACACAGGATGGTACAGAATACATAACAACCAAAACAGGCAAAATAGAGAAAGAACTAAAGCAATACCATTTAGAAGCTTTTAAAAAAAGAAATGCCAACTTCAATAGCCTTATAGAAGATTAGAAAGAGAAGTATAGACCTAAGGATTATATCAAGGAACTATAGTATAAAGATCACCTCAAACCAATCTCACAAGAGAAATTAGGTGAAATACTTCAAACACTTCCAAACAACAAGGCACCAGGATGGTCACAAATTAGTTATGAAATATTGAAGAAACTGAGTCAGGATAGAAAAGAAATCTTGAGAAGAATGTTAAATTACTTCTTGAGATAGGAGGTAACCCCCACTTGTTGAAAACAAAGTCATATATATCCCATAGTCAAACCAAAATCATGGGAGTGTGAGCTAATAAACACAAGACCAATAGTTCTGTTGGAAGTCACAAGGAAGTGTTTCACAAAAATTCTTACTAATAGAATGGGAAATATCTATAAAGTCAATAACATCCTCAAAGGGTTCAACTTTGTGGGTCTCCCTGAAGAAAGTACATCAGAACCAATTCAAATCCTTAACAACATTTGTGAAGATGCAAGAGAAAATAAAAAGAAACTGTGGATACTTTTCCAAGATACCATCAAAGCCTATAACACAATTAGTTTAAATATGTTAGTCAAAGCAATGGAAAGGATCAGAATACCAAAGGGTTTTATCAAGATCATGCTGAGCCTATTTCAAGACAGAGAATTTTAAGTCATCTTTGAAAATGACCTTACAGAATCCATAAAAGCAGAGAATGGCATCGATCAAGGGGAAACCATCTTACTACTGCTATGGCGAATATTCTATAATCCTTTACTCTACAAGATTTAGAATGACAAAGAAAAAGGATACAAAATATCGGTTATCTAGAATCCAGATCTCAAAGGACAGATCACAAGAAGGCTAGAATCAAGACACGCGACTATAGCCTTTATGGATGATACGACATGAATAGCAAGATCTAAAAAGGATATGAAAGAAATTCTCGAAACTGCAAGAGTTTTCTACAAAGCCAAAAATTCTCAAATCAATAGTAATAAATCAGTCCTAATTACTATTAACAATTCTAATCACTATTCAGAAGAAGTTCAGGTTGGTATAAAAAAAAAAGTGGTAAAGGAGCTCAGCAGGATAGAACATACAAGATTTTTAGGAATCTGGACTGGCAATCAAAAAACTGCAATTAAACTCAAAGAGAGGGTACTAAAAGAAATCAACATAATGACCAAAGCTCTTAAAAACAAAAAATTAACAGATAAACAAACCCTGTATATTATAAATAGAATATTAATTCTAAAGATAAAATTCAGAATACAGTATAGTATACTACCCTGGAAGATATGTAATACTCTAATAGCAGCATATAGAAAGCTCTTCAAAAACAAAAGTACCCTATGTAGATCTATACCGAATAGTGTAATACATCATCCAAAGATTCACAACCTGAAAAGTATCTGAATGCTCCAGCGAGAAAGTCAAATAACAGGATTATATAACAGACTAAATGATCCTGGTCCCATAGGAATCACAACAATTATCTGACACAAACAAGCACAGATAAAGAATTGGGAATCACTTAATCTATTAACATGCAACTCTCTAAATCATCTACCAGATAAAGGAAACTTTATGCTTCAAGTAATGAAGTTGGTTAAAGATATAGGAATAACCTTTCACAGTTGGAAATGGCAAGAAATCTTCAAATAAAGCAAGAGAAATAGTTTAATTAAGGAATATCTTACATTAGAAGAATATAGAAAAGCCATATCATCCCTAAGAAACAATAAAATGCTGTATATGGACTAGCTAATCAATCAAGCTACTAAAAAAATTAGGGATTGGCAAATGCTCCAACTACTTCAGAACACTAGTAAAGGTCATATTTCTAAATGGTTTCAAGCTTTAATCAAAACTCTTCCAAGTAATAGGATAGGCCAACTTATAAGTACATGGAAAATAGATTGGACAAAGTTGGAACCAGAATATGTTGTAATTAATTCAGACCATGACAAATGACAAAAACTATGAATAATTACAAAGAAAACTGGGTATCACATAATCTGGAAAAAATTACAATAGACAAAAGTAGGACACAAAGTCAATGTCGAACATTTCAATTGCTGTAGTAATGATAATACTCAAACAATAATATTAACAAGATGCCCAGGATATACAGAGGGTATAAAACAAGAAGGAGGATACATATTAGAGAAAGATATGAAAGATATATACAAAGTTTCATATCTCAATACAAGAAAGTCAACCAGAAGAACTCAAGAACTAACAATCCCCTACTCCAAGGCATCACTAGAAGGAACAATAGAAAAGATTACTAATATGGAACCAAACTCTCAAACCTTAGCTTCAACCAATATAGTAAATTGGATAAATATCGAAAGATGGGAAGAGGTCATCATTAGAGACAATATTATAGAAGAGATATATCAGGATCACCTAATAGAAATACTTCAACATAACCTAGAATTCAATGTTAAAAAACCAATCTTCTACTCTGATGGATCACTCATTAATCATGGAATAGAAGGAATAAAAATGGAAGCAGCATGGATCCAGATAGGAGATATGGATAGAGAAAGTAGATTTCAGAAAGGAGTAGACAGTTGGTTTTTCTCAACACGTGCTGAACTTGTAGCAATTGTCACAATACTTCTGGTGGTTCCAATAGGTAGTGATGTGAAAATCCATACAAATAGTCAGGCTTATATCTCCAAGTGAAAAACAATAGAAAGAAATGATCCAAAGCAAACTCACAAAAGATGGTTAAAGAAAAAAAACTGGTCCCTGTGGGTACAAATATTAGAATTGATAAAGAAAAAGACCATAAACCTATAACTTATCCAGGTTAAGGTACATTCCAATGATCTCCACAATGAAGAAGCAGATGTTCTAGCCAAAGAAGCTCTGAAACTCAATAGAAAGAGCTGACCTCATACAAGATCATCATAGAAATTAGATGCCAAGAAAAGATACTGGATGACCCAATAAGACAGTTTGTCAAAAAAGTAAACAATAAAACAACTGCCTTCCAGTGAACACAACAAAACAGAATTGAAAAAAGATAGAGCCACCAAATTATAGAACAGTAAGATCATACTTGGGACCTTGTATAGGAAATAATGAAAGAAGGACACATCTGGGACACTTCCTTTAAACAATCACAGTGAAAAAGCTTCCTCATAAAACTAATGAATAATGAATTACCAACTCTGAACAAGCTGGCAACTAAAAGGCCTGATCTCTACAAACAAGTAAAGTGTATTGCATATAGCCAACAAAGTGAAACTTTCGAATATTTACTAGAATGTCTAGCATACAAAAAACAATTACAGGAAGTATAGAATAAAGGGCAAGATGGGATCCTTAGAGACTTCAGAGGGCTCTTACAAGAGAGGAAAAAAGAAACAGAAGAAAAACATACAAGTTTGCTTATCCATAACAAAGAAGAAATGGCCAAGATAGATAAATAGATCTCTAAACTGATAGAACAGATCTCAAAAATCAATCAGGACACTTTAAGCTTTTGCACAGGGCTAGTAAGGAGAGACCTAATTCTAAAAATAGCAGATCTAAAATGCTATGGAAAAAGAATTGATAACAAGTCAAGAAGATGAATATCAAAGATGTATGTAATCAAATAAAAAAAAAGATTTAAAACAAAAGATGTAAGAATATAATAGAATGGGAATATTCATAAGGGATCTGCAAAATAGAAAAAATCAACTAACCCTCAGGCATATGCAGCTTAAAACCATCAGTTCCCAAAAGTAAAGATCCTCTATCAGAAAAAGGAACTCAAGAAAATAAAAGCCTGAAAGAAATTCTACTTAAAGGTGTTACTTATGGAATAAAGTAATTGGGTTTTAAGCTTGGTCAGAACAATAGATAGTGATTTGCAGTGGTAATCTGCGGGCAATGATATTAAAGGTTGAAAGAATATTCATCTGAACTATTAATGGAGTGATAAATTACTTTCAAAGTTGCACTTAGAGTTTTGTTATATTAAGACAAAATAGCAATAAGTGAGTTAAGTAAAGTCTTAACTTTAGCGAATTATTTAAAATATACAGTATATAAATATTTAATAAAGCACACGTACCTTGCCTGATCTAGGGTTTAAAAAAAAAAAAAAATAATTAATCTACTGAAAGTTAAAATCAAATTGATAATTCAAATTATTAGCAAAAATTATATAATAAAAAAATATATTAATTGATTTTTTGAATAGAATATTATTATTATTTTTTTTTTTACTATTAAACTAATTATGTGTGCTTTATTAAATATTTTGTAGACTTTACATATCAATGTGATACTAAAGCTAAATCTCTAACTAACTTACTTGTCTTAATTATTGTTATTCTAAGTGCAACTTTGGAAGTAATTTATCACTTTACTAATAGTTTAGATAAATATCCTTTTAACTATTAGTATTATTGTCTACAGACTATACTGCAAATCAACTTTACAAAACTCTAATAGAGATCAAAACTCAACCAGTTCATTCCGTATTCAATTCTTTTTATTAATATCTATTTTCAATTCTTGTCATTCAATCTTTTTTCTTCAGAAATTGATGGTTTCTTGATATTAATCTTGATCTTTTGAACTTTAAGTCTAGTTTTCTTATTTTATTCTTTCTATTGATTCTCTATAACTATTCCTATTCAATTACTCTTGTACATTTTTTATCACAAATCTTCTTCCAGATATAATTACAAACCTTTTTCTATATTTTTGTAATCGATCTATGAGTTTTTTTTGTTTTATTCTTTTATCGTAATATTTGAAATCAGCCATTATAATAAGCCAGTCACTTCTTATAAGTTCTATATAAAAGCTTAACATTTTGTAATCATTTTTGAAGACTTTTTCTACAGTATAAGTTTGAAGATTAGCTTATCTAGTTTTCTCCTCTCCTTTTTATTATTTATAATTAGTTATATATCTTTTTTTTCATTTTTTATTTTCCTTAAAGAAGTTTCTTAAATTCCTTTAATACTTCTTCTAATTCTTTCACACATGCTTCTTGCAATTGCTTTTCATATATTGGATATTCTAGTAAGTGGTTCATCATTTCTGTATCTTCGTTGTACTTTATTATATATCACTTGTCTATAAAGATTTAGTCTTCTTATTGCTAGTTTTATTAGAGTTGATAACGTATCATTTATTAATTTCACAAGAAAGCTTTTTTGTGAGAGTTTTTAAAAGAAGTGTCTTATATATACCCATTCTTTATTCTTTTTTTTTTTGTGTACTCATAGCCAGGCTAGATCATCAGTTTATTAATTAATTGAAAATATAAGTATATTTTCATTTGAGTAGTATAATATATACTATAGTCAAACTATTAATCCTAACCTAATTAATCCATTATAGGCATAAAAGCCCCTAAGTTCAGTCTTGAGGACAATATTTTGCTTCACAGTGTCTTTGGGTAAATATGTACCTAGTCCACTGTATTATTGCCAGCAGGTAGGAATTGATCCGATTCATATCTGAATGAATTTATTTTTATTTGATCCATATCTATTTGATTAATCTGATATTTTTTTTAATTATATATATATATATATATTTTATTCGTTTTTTCCTATTTAATATTTATTTGCTATCTTTAGGTTTTATATATAAACATTTAGTTAATAATTTATATTTTTAATATTTATAATCTATTGTCATTCATGATCATTTTCTTCTAAATTAAAATATACACCTGTATAATTTAAATTTTCTGTAGTACTGCTAGTGCCTTGGTTTTTTTTTATCAATTCTTTCAGTGCTAGCAAAGCAGGGGGATCTTGTTATAATTGCTTTTGCCAATACTTCATATGTTTTTCTTTTTTGGTTTCTTCTTTTTATTTTTTAATTATTGTTATTGTTTTTTTTGTCAAGTTTTGTGATAAACTACTAGTTACACCCTCCTTCAGCAAAATAGTTGTGCCATATAATTCTTATTCTGGTCAGCAAAAAAGTGTATTGCCTTATATAAAAATTTAAATAAAAACTTGGTATTTTATATTCTAAACTTTTTTATCAATTTTATAAAAATATCTGTCTTCTCTACTTTTATTCTCCATTTAGCCATGTAAAAGTTGTCCTCATCTAAATTTCCTTTTTGACAAGTAAATTATAGATCACTTTCAGAATAAATTTCTCTCAAGCAGTGGCTGCAATTGCATGGTTCAAGAAATTTGTATCAGTATAAACAAATTTGCTATATCTCCAGAATGCATATACTTCATAGTAACCCAAGGAATAGTTAAGTTTGATTTTCTTTTTGTTGTAAAAAACTGAGATACCTTTTTCAACTGCTTCATATTTGTTTCTATCTAATCTTGGAAGTTCATGCTTAGCAATTTTTTGCTATATACTCAAAGTCACATTGACAGAAAAAATATCCATTGCATAGTTAAACACGAGACTGTTCATTGTAACAACTTTTTTTTTGTGCAGACTTGTTCCTCATAACTCTTTCAGTATATTGAAAATATGTGTAAAAATTTCATATTCTCTGCTCAACAAATATCTAAAAATTGTTGTCAGTACTGCTTAAGTATGAAATTAAATATATATGAATTTTATATACCCAGTAGCTACCAATGCTCCTTGATTAAGTTTCAATATACTATTAGATTAGGCAATCCTTCTTTATAGTTGGAACATTTCCAGCACTATACCTTGCATGATATTTAAAACTTTGAGTCCAATCTGATTACAATATACAACAAGTATTACCTTGCCTGAATCTTTGTCATGAATTATAATTTTCTTATTTTTTTTATTCCATTCAGCAGGCAGGAAGTAGTATCGATGGCTTGTATATGTGAAGACAGTAGATTTACTTTTTCATATACCCACTTTTCTTTGATTATTTTTTTGTTATATTCAGGCAGGAACTTAAGAAATATCATTTTTTACTTCGTAGGTATCAGCAAAGTGTTTTTGTGTTATCAAGTTCTCATTTATCTGAAATATAAAAGTATTCACTAGGTTTTTTATTATTAAAACTATTTGAACTTACAAAATTTTTATGTATTTTTATTTAATTTTTTTTCAATTCGTTGATATCACTTTTAAAGCAGCTGTAGTTTCTACATTATCAACATGACAAAATCTCAGGAACCTCACAAATTCTCTTTACCAATTTTCCTATTTTTTTATTAGTATTAATAAAATATATACAACAAGTATATATACTTTGATATATTTACATTTGAAAAAGTATCAATATTAGTATCAGATATAGTCAGATGAACACTTGTTAATTTAGTGGAAGGACTTTGCAAGTAGACAATATACTCATTAGAATTATTCTTTTTCAATGATACAATGAAATACATAGCAGTAGTATAAATTTCTATATATATTTAAAAAACAGGTATTAGCTATATATATAGTATATATGTACAACTTGCCAGTATAACAGGGAACTGAAAGCCTAACTGCAAGTTAAATTGTTGACAATTCAACTTGCAACTATACAAATGCCTACTTAAATATTTTCAAGAGCCCTACTTTAGTCCAAGGTTTTTTACTGGAGGCAGCAGCAGCAATATAACAGATTTAAGCTTTCCTAGTATTTTATAGACAAAATTTAATATATTAATCTAGAGTTTTCTACTGAAGGCAATATTGAACTTTATTGACAGCAGCTAGTTGCACTTTTATGAGACCAGTCTACAAGTAATAATTAAGGGTTTTCTATTAGAGGCAACTTTATAAACTTGTTAGATAAAAGGCTCTTTGGTTTTTGTTTCTCTCCCTTCAATTGATTTACTCACTATTAGCTTCGATCTATTTCTATTTCTTTGAGATATGTATCATATTGCCTATACCAGTATTTTAGAAATAAATATAAGATACAGCAACAACAAAATATTGAATGCCTTGTACTCACTTGATTGTAAATATGGTGAAAACAATGAATCGATGTATAGATTTGACTGATAATTAAGATACCAGATTATTTAGTTAATAAAAGATACTAGTTAAAGTAGTTGAAAAAGGTGCCAGTTTATTTAGTCAAAAAAGAAGGAACTGAGTATACAGTTGTAACAAAAACAAAAGCAATTAATATAACAGTTGTAAAAACATCAGCAAGTGATAAAAATATATCTTCGATTATAATTATATGATAGCAAGTAGCTGTATATATTTAAATAAAATCGATCATTTAGTCAATATATAAAGAGATGTATACATTTTCTTGAAAACTAGCAAGAAACAGAAAAAAAAACATTTGTAAGTAAAAAAAAAATTCCTAGGCAAGATACCTGGCAGTAGAGATGATAAAGCAATAAAAGTAAAAGGAAGTAAAATAAAAAATTGACAAAAAAATCAGAAAAAGTTTTTTTTTATTTATTGTTCAATTGTGTTTCTCTACTATAGATTACTCTTACATCAATTGATTTTTAACAATTATTATCTACCCAAACAATTACAGCAATTTGCATCAATTGGCCTACATCAGTATTATATTGAATGCTATAATAGCATTATTATATAAGTGTTGTAACATATAGGCTGCTTGTTTCGTTAAAATTTTTTTTTTACCTTATAAAAAGTTTAAACAATAAATATCATTTCAACAATACATTAAACAATATAACAAAAAAAATAAAATTTAAAATGAATCACTAGCATTCCTTATCAAAGGTCTTTTTTACCATAACCTCAAGCACATACATGCTCTAACTGTTTTGCCTAATAGCTAATTTCTTTTATTGATTATTAAATTTTTGCTCACTGAAAAGACTTGTTTCGATAGAACACTCATTGCAGGTGCTATCAAATAATAACGTGCTATAAGTGCCAAACATGAAAATTGATGTTCATGTATTTTCCGCCACTCTAATATATCGATTTTGTCACTCACATTTGGAAGAGAAAAATATAGCTATAATTTATCTGGGTTTTTTACATGACACTATTTAAATAGTTTTGAACTAACTGTCTCTTAGATATCCTTGCCACTGCCTGATGCAGTATTTTCTATGTTATGCTTCTTGTATTTTTGAAAAGCTTCTAAAAAACTTTAAAATTGTAATATAATTAATATTTATTTTATTATATTTAATAAAATATAAAAATATACTTACCTTTATTTAATTTCATTACCCATTTCTTTCTACTTATTTATTTCATAATATTCTATTTTAAACCTTGAATTTAAAATAACTGCCAGCAAGCTTGCTTTATTAGTTTTGTTATAGTACTCTTTAAATTTTTTTAAACAAGCAGCTATTGCTTCTTTTATTATTTTATTGACTTCTTTTTTACTACACATATCTTTTAAATAGTCAAATAAATGTATTATATCCAGGAATAATTGAGGAAAATGTCAGATAACTTGAAGCTAAAATTATTTTTGTTGTTTATTTAAACTGCTCAAGCAATTTTACAATCTGTCTAATATATACCAATCATCATCAATAAATATATATTGTTTTAGTTCCTGGCTTAATATCATAATATACTCGATTGCCTATATATAAATTTTTTAAAATTAAAATTAAAATAAAT
>CAJVPT010003650.1:0-14826 GCA_910592055.1 Acaulospora colombiana
ATAAATTTTTAAAAATAAATATTTTAATAATAATGTGAAATTATTTTATTAAAATTTAAAACATTTAAAAATCTCTAGAATTTTAAATATAAATCTTCACTCTGGAAACTTCTAATGATGTTGGAGTGCCTCTAGAGTTTTATGCCCAAAAATTTCCTAATGTAGTTATAGTAATTTTTGTATAAGTATAGTAATCCTTTTTGATACAAACTTATAGACAGTAGAGCTCCTTATATAATTGTTGTGATGATACAATCATTCATATTTTCCTATTTAATATGATAATTTTTCTTGATTTGTTGGGTATTCCTTATATTTCTTTTTTTATTATACCTAGAAAAACCAGAGCTATTAAAGTAGTACAGAGACTTATTTGTTTAGAAAGGATGAATTTTTTGTAAGCAACTGTTATTATTCTTCAGAAAAAGGTCGGGTATTTGGAAAAGCAAATATGTTGTGAGAATGGTTCTAGGCTAACCTTCAAGAAGAAATCTATCAGTTGGAGAAAGAGGTAAAGTGGTTATTCTCCAAAAGTTCTATTTCAACTAGGGTCAGAAAATTGGAGTTAGAAAACTAGAACTTGCAATAGAAAATAATTAGGCTTGGTATTCTGTTGGTCTAGTTGGATGTTTCTATTCCTACTCTTTGGATAGAATCTTTTTCTCATTTGAGATTTGAGATTTTTGTTTCCATTTTTTATATTTTTACTTGTTCACTTATAAGTTTTTTACCTTGGGATCATATAGTAATTGCTGAGAGTCCTGGAGCTAGCTGTAATAGTAGTAAAAGCTTAGGGGCCATCACTATTACACTATATATTCCTCCTTTTAGTTTTTAATATATACAGTAGGTTTCTATTTTTCATGGTCAAGATATAGTTTTAATAAGGTCAAGTTGAGAGGGGTAGCCAGAACTTTTTCATCTATAGTCCTAAATTTAAAGACTTTATTTTCCAAGTTATTGTAGACAAAGTAAGATCCTTTTCATTTTAATTTGAGTTTTCTAGTAAAATGTTTATCTCTGATGGTATTATAGACTAATACTTTATTATTAATTTTAAAGTTTCTTGGCTTTTTCAACTTCAGATCAAATCTCTTCTTTGTTTTCTTTGAGCTTTCAAAATATTTTCTTGAGTAGTTTCTTGAGCAGTAGACAGGGTTTCAATTAGTTAGTAGAAATGAATCAAGATATTTCCTTTCATTACTTTATTTATTTTTATGTGGAGTATTTAAGGATATGCTAGAGATTTATATAGAGTCCTATTGAAGCACTCCACTAATTCATTTGTTTATAAATGATATATGTAGAATAAAGATATCATATTTGAAATTTTCCCAATAAAGTTTCAACTATTTCATTTCTAAAATGTGTTTTATAATCAAAAAGTATGTGTTTTGAATATCCATATATGCAAATAATAACTTGATAAATAAAATTTGCAACTTGCTATTCTGTAGCATATAAAATTTCTTCAGCTTCAGACTATTTGATAAAGTAGTCAATTGCAACAATAATATATTTGTTTCTCTTGCTTGTTATTGAAAGGGATCCCATAATATCAATACCTATTTTGGAGAAGGGATCACTAACTATAATTGGATGTAAAGGTTCAAAAGTCTCAAATTTACCTTGTGATTGATATTGGTTATAGTATTGATATAATGTTTTAATTCTCAAACATTTGAAACCAATAGTATTAATCATATAGTTTTTCAAAGACCTTGTCCATACCAAGATAAGTTTCAGTAGAATGATTATGCAGTAAGTATAAAATTGGTTCCACTTCATGTTTTTAAATTATATGGAATAATTGATTCCTTGTTTTTTTACAGTGATCCTTTTTGTAAAGTTGTTTGTTTTTTACTTGATAGTATTATACTTTAGAGATAAATTGCTTTTGTTATTTGTTATCAAAAGTGTTAAATAATTTGTTGTATTGAAAATAGTTTTTGAGATGATGATAATGTTGAAATTTTATTTTTATAAGATAGATTGTGTTGTTGTCCAGGATACTGACTATCTGGGCTGGATATTATTTATTGTCAGATTTTACTTATATTTGCTAACTTTCAATTAATTTTGGATAAGTATAGACTTAGAGTTGTAGAAGATTGGTTTATCAATATTATACATTCTAGACATGGTATCAGCATTGTTGTGTTTTCTTCCAGCTCTATATTTAATAGTAAAGTTATAGAATTTCAAGCAGAGTATTCACCTTGCACATAATCCTTTAAATTCAATTGTTTTTAACCATTGAAGGGCAAAGTGATCAGTAATCAAGAAGAAGTATTGAGTCTCTAAATATTGATAAAATTGTTTAATAGCCCAGATGACTACAAGATATTTCAACTTAGTAATATAATAGTTGTGCTTAGCTTTGTTGAGACTGTGACTAGCAAAAATATTGCATACTCATTTTCCATTTCTTTGTACCAAAACAGCACCAATACTAGCTTCAGAGACATTATTATGAAGATAGAAAACCTTGTAGAAATCAGGATATCTCAAGACAAGAGATAAGGTTAAGAGTCACTTCAAAGTTTTAAAGGCTTTCTGGTAATCATTTATTCATTCAAAGGAAGTATTTTTTTTCAAAAGAGAATTTAAAGAGTAGGTAATGGAAAAAAGTTTTTGATAAACTTCCTATAATAAAAGACAAGTCTAAGAAATACTCTCGGTTGTCTGATAGTGGTGAATCTTGGAAATTCCTTAACTTTCACAATTTTGTTATTATCAGGTTGGATTCCCTTATAGTTAATTATATAATCAAGTAATTTCACTTGTGATAGAAAGATATGATATTTTTTAAAATTTAGCATTAGAAAGACTTTCTTGAGAGTATCCAATATCATAAGAACATACTGATAGTGAAGTTCAAAGGTGATGGAGAAGATAATAATGTCATCAAGATAAACTTCAACAAATTTGCTATAGTAAAGAGCCAATACTTTGTTTATTAGTCACTGGAAAGTTGCAGGAGCATTGCAAAGACCAAAGGGCATAACATTGAATTCATATAAACCATATTTTATTGTGAATACTATTTTGTGTTTGTCTTTATTATTCATTGCCACTTGCCAATATCTACTTGCTAGATCAAAACAGGTAAACTATTGAGCTCCATTGAAGATTTTCAAATGATTATCAACAATCAGCATAGAGTAGACATCCTTTTTAGTAACTATATTGAGTTTTCTATAGTTAACACAGAAGCATTGCTTATTATTTTTCTTGGATACTATAACAATAGAAGAAGACCAGAAGCTAGTGATAGAACTGATAATTCCTCACTGTAGGATTTTTTCAATTTTCTTTTTGATGAATTCTTATTGGTCTGATAAGGTTTTATATAATTGCTATTTGATTGAAGGGGCATTTTCAGTATCAATGCTATCGATAACCATTGTAGTTCTTTCCAGATTACTTGTTTAATCTTAGAGATGTAATCAACAAAGATATCCTTATAATCAGATAGAATTTGTTGAACCTTAGCTTGTTGTTTCTTAATCAAGATTCTAATAGATGGTTTAGAAGTGGGATTCTCAGGTTTAAGACAGTCAGAGAAAAAAATGACAGGGTTTTTATTCTCAAATTAAAAAAAAAGATCAGACATGTAGGCCTCCTGTTCCTCAAGATCACTTTCAGATTCATATTCAATTTTATCCAAAAGTTTATCCTCATTATTCTTATAGTTATTATTACCTTGTGGAAGATGTAGGGGAGTATCAACATGATGGATAGTTTCTATATTAATAGTTTTACCCTTATAAGTAATTTGAAGAGTATGGTCCTCAAAATTTCAATTTGTCTCATGTAATCCAGCCAATCAGTTTCTAGAAGAAGAGTTTCCTTATATGACTCAATTACTTGCAAGGTTATCAGTATAATTAAATTCTGGATAAATATTTTCAAAGAAGTTATTTGCCCAAGGGTCTTGGCTTATATACTAATGGCAGTAATTACAATGGTTTTGGACTTGATATCAATTTTCAACCCAAGTTTTTTTATAAGTTTATCAATAATAATACTGACAGCAGCATCAGAGTCAAGAATAGCCATTATAGAATTTCTTTTGATATGGATATAGCACCTGTTAGCTGTAATTTTTCTTGAATTATCAGAGATAAGATAATTAATTTCCATAGATATTTTAGATTATTTGAGAATTTTTATCAAATTTTTGTACTGATTGAGATATTGTAACATTTGTTCCAGAGTAGGTTTGGCAGGCAGATTCAAAATATCCTCAGAGATATTATAGTTCAGCAGTTGTTTCACAATAGATAGTTGGTTTTTGGTTTTGGATCTTTTGGGTTTGACAATAAGAGGGTTGCAATCACTTTAAATTTAGAGTCATAGATTTTCCTTGATAGGATCCTAAAGACTTTTCTGATATGTAGATTTAATTCTTTATTTAATTCAGATTATTTTTGCTTTTGTTTGGCCTTCCTTCTATTAGTGAAATAGAATTGATTGCACTAATCAATATTAATTTCTTTTTTATATTTAGAGTTATTGAATTTTTTCTCAAATTCCTCAATGATGAGATAATTTAAAGGTTTTCTGGATTTAGAAAAGTTTGCTTGGATTTTTTCAAATATGTATTTCCTGATCGGATATTTAAATTCATTGTACCTAAAACATAAAAGTTGAATAAAGTTAAATCTATTAGTAGGATTAGATATGGATTATTTTGGATAACAGCCTTGTTTTTCTACTTGAGTAGAAAAAAGTTTCATTTTTTCAGTCAAATTCAATTGAAGTTTTTCAAACTTTTTGATAAGAACATCTATAGGGTCTTCAGATTTCAAAAAAGCCATTTTGAAATTTCTTGAGATAGAAGCAATATTGTATGATTCCTTATTATTATTTATGTCTTGACTATTTTGATAAGCCATTGCAAATTTATGTGCAACAGTTATATCATTAGGATTGTTCATGGAAACAATTGATTGGTTCTAAAAACTTGAGGATTCCAGTTAATAGTAAGAAGAATTAATTTTTCTATATTAATATAAGAGTTATTTGTTATATATAACTTTTTTATTTCTTGCAAGATCCTTTTCAGATCTTCTTTGAATTTTACAATCCAGGTTGTGGCTAATGATGGGTCCCTAAAGTATTTAGTATATAAAATTTCACAGATCACTTATGTCCTTTTTTGAGGGACAAAATTCATGACTCTTCATTTTAATAGGAACAAAAGTCAGAAAATACTATAAATCAATGGTTTAGATAATGAAGAACAATTGTGAGTAGTTTTTTTATAGTTATTAATTTAAAAATTTTAATGTTTCCTAGTAAGGAATATTTGATTTATGTCCCTGTCTTCCCCTTTAGGAACCCATTTTTAGTTGTGGCATCCATATAAACAATTACTGCTTATTTTAAAAAGAGCTTAACTTTTTCTTTAGGTTTGTTGAAATTGGGCAACCATTTTTCTTTCATAGAATAATCTAGGTTGCCATTATTTTTAAACTTGTATAGCAATAGATCATAAAAAATTCTTTACAATAGTAGAAAAATTGTTTCTCTTTGATCTATACTATCTTTTATTACTATTGAATTAGAGAATCCATTGAAAAGGATAATACTATAACTTCTATCTTTAAAAAGATCTATTATAAGCTTCTTGATAATTGTAGGAATTCAAATTTGATTTATAGTCTTTTCAAGCATATAAAGAAAATTGTATTATATGCCTTGACAGTATCTTGAAAGAGGATCCATAGTTCTTTTTTCTTTTCTCTGGCTTCTTTACAAATGTTGTTTAGCAGGCAAATAGGCTCTACTGTACTTTCTCCTTATAGACTGACAAAGTTCAGACCTTTTAGGATTTTGTATTGCTTGCAGATAATTAATAGTCAGTTGGTAAAGATCTTGGTAAAGTATTTTTGAGCTGTTTCTAGAAGAATAATAGGTCTTATATTGCTCAAATTACATTTTTAGGGCTTGGGTTTTGGAATAGGTTAGATGTTACTACTTTTTCATTTTCTAGGTATTTGGCCTATATTTAAGACTTTGTTAAAAAGAATATATAAAGTTCCTTTTTCTTTGACTTCTAAATGTATAAACATTTCATAGTTGATGTATGAGAAGCTAGCAGCCTTGTTATTTGAAAGAGATTGCAAAGTAGCTTCAAGCTCTTTTACTTTGATTTCTTTTGTTAATAATGAGTATCATGTTAGATCAATCCATTCCTTGAATTGATATTCTTTTTTCTAAGAGGGGTCAAGACTTTCAAAGTTAGCATTTCTTTTTTTGAAAGTCTTTTTGTAATATTCTTCAATCTTGCTTTTGATAATTTGAGGATTAGTAATAATATAGTTTCTCTCTTCTTGATTTTTGGTTAGCACCTGTTCTAATGTTATTCTAGGTTTTTTACAGTTCAAGTTTAACATTCACTTCTGATTGGATTTGAGATTGTCATATCTATTTTCCAGAGCTTCCTTGATTTGGTTTCTGATATAAAGACTTTTTTTTTTTTGCATATCATTCTAAGGGTGCATAATATTTTAATGATATTTCTTAATTGCTTTGGAATTTCCTTTTGTAATTAGAATGATGCTAATTCTTCATTGAGGAATTTAAAATGTCTCATAGGTTTTAAATAGCCTTTTATATGTTCTCTATATTTTCTATAGTTCTTAAGTCCCAGTTAACTTGGATTTTCTTTAAAAGGAAATGAATCTTATTGGTTTTCCTATAGGTTTTGAAATTTTTCTTTGGAATTACCAATTCTGTCTTGATTTCTTTTTCTTTATTAGGAGTATAATAAACTCTCTTCTTCTTGAGACACTTATATGCACTCTTAAGGATTATAGGTTTGAGTTCTTACTAAGTCTTTTCAAGCTTTTGAGAACTATCTTCAGTCTCTTGCACAGAGGTTATGTATCAATTTCTGGAAGCTTGCATTTTATTCATAATTTGAACTTCTTCGATTGTTCTGTAGTAGAATTCGCTAAATCTGATATTCTTTTATCTTTTGTTCTGCATTGCTCTTGGGCCTGGTTTTGAGCAGATTATTTGTTATCATTTTTATTAGTAAAAAAATATGGTTGCTATCCAGTAGTATCTTCACTAGAATATTTTTGAATTCATATATATTATTTAAACTGATTTCTAGTGGTATCCAAATATAGTCAATTCTGCCATATATTGAATTATTTGCCTATATAAAAGTAATATTCTTTTCTTTTTTCCAGGAGTTTTGAATATCTATATAGTTCCAGCTTTTCTATATCTTGAGGTTGTTTTGTTAGTAGATGGAAATAGATCTACTATTGGATTAATAACTGCATTAAAATTACTCATAATTATAACTTTGAAGTGATTTCTTTGTTTATCTGAAATTTTATTTTTAAGCAGCTGTTATAACTATCTATTTTTAATTTTCCCAAATGAAAAATATACTTGATAAATACAGAGTTTGTTTCTTGCTAATAGAAAATTAGCTCCAATTATGTAGCCTTCTATTTTTTCAGTAGATTTTAACTTTTTCTTGATATTTCTATTGATAAGAAATTCCACTTTGGATCTTCTGGACTTTTTATTATTACAGCATGAAAAAACTTGTATATTTATTGTAAATTAAAAGCAAAATCTACTATTTCTTCTGTTAGCTTAGTTTTACAAATCTCCAAAATATCTATGTTGAATTTTTTAATGAGTTTATATAGCCTTTGTTGAGACTAGTATTGATATCTCTAATATTATATATTTCAATTGTAATAATATTGACTAATATAGAGTTATCTATAGTATAATTATTATATAATGTATATTTTTTATCTATTTTTTCAATAGTTTTCTTTTTAATTATACTAATAAAGTTATCAAATAGTATGGTATGTGTTATATTGGAAAAGGTTGTATTAATATCTGCTATTGTTTTAGTGATCATATTTTTTTTTCTGGATAAGCTTGATTCCTCTTGTAAATCAGATTCTCTTCTGATATACCATGATTGGACTGGTACTACTTTTAGAAATAGTTGTTCTATCATCTCTCCTTTACCCTATTTTGATTGCCTGTCTTTTTCTCAATTAGATTTATTTTGTTGTTCAATTGCTTAAAATTGTCCAGGATCTGATAAATTGGATTTTGGTTACTTTTACTTTCAGAATAGGAGCTTTCAGATCTGTTACATATTCTTTATCTATTATGATAATTGACAGATTCTCTGTTACTATCAGTAGCAAAGCATCTGAAGGTCTCTTTTTTTCTAGTGGTAATCTTATTGCCTTGGTAATTTTATTTTATTTTCTTTCTGTCAAGATGTATCTTTTCTTTAATCTCAGTTTCTGATTTGTCCTCTAGTATTATGAACTAGTTGAGCCTTATATTGCTTCTAATATCTATTTGATCTATTTTTATACTATCAGTTTATTGTTTATTTAACTGTGTGGATTTAGTATCAGATTTTTTAGCTTTATTAAAATCTTGTCTTTCTTAAGAACACTTTTGTTCTTGTTTAAAAATTCTTTTGCACTCCATATAAATTTGTGTCCATAAATACAAATATATTATTTTAAAGCATTATTAAGATCTTGTACTGTTGAAAAACAAATTATATTATAGCCTCTTCTTTTGAGTGTATGTAGATTTTTAAAAATATAGCATGCTCTGACCTTAGTATGTTTAACTGCCATTGCAATTAGCCCAGTTATAGTATTATATACTCTATATAGGTGCAAGGATTGTACATTGTATTATTGGTAATTTTGTTGATTTCTTTATCATCAGGTTCATTTTAAGAAAAAATAGCTTTAATAGTTTCTGCTCTGATATGGATTACCCATTTTTTCTCAAGGTCAGTATATTGTTTGTGAGGAATAATACATGTCTTGATTCTACATTGTAACTGTGAGTGGTTGTAAATATGGATGTTTGTTATTTGTCTATATTAATTGAGAATTGCCTTGATTTCTTAATGTAAGTAATTTAAATCGATATCTATCAAGGTAACCATCAGTGATGTTTCTTTTTTCTTCTTTATTTTCTGTAACACTTTTTTGTTTCGTGGTTGGTTGGAGCTTGACCATTTGTCCATTTCTAAGGATATAATTGTAAAATTATCTTTTTCCTTTTAATTAATTTTTTCAAGATATCTTAATGTATTTTCTTTCTCTTTATAGCAGAATGTTGTCCAAGTATTGCCATTGATAAATTTCTTCATGAAGAGATAAAAATATTTTGGTAAACTTAATATGTTTTGGAGATATGCTATTTGTTCTGTTTTAGTTTCTCCTAGAAATCTTGAAATAAATACATTCATTTAAAATTTTTATTTTTCTTGATGTGGTATGGATTAATGCTAGATATTATCCTATTTCTTGTTTTATAAGTTTGCTATTCAGCTATATTATCCTCTCTAATTTTTTTATCAATGGCTTCTATTTCAATTTTGTCTTTTAGTTTTTTGTTTTCCATTTTGACTTCAGTGATAATTGAAATTTCAATTGATATAGTTGTTTGAATTTTCATAACCATTACCTTATCAGGTAAATTGTTAGTAGAAAGATCACTTTCAACAATTGACTGATATGTTGATAATGATTGTAAGATATATTATATTTGTTTACATATTTTATCATATCCAAGTATTTGTTTTCTAAAAAGGAAGCTAGAAGATCTTCTTCTTTTACTTGTCCTATAGTTTATAAGTAGAGGATATGTTGTTTAAGAATATTGATTTTGATAAAGATAGTATAATTAATATTCAGAATTCTAGCAATAATACTATCAATAATCAAGTATCTGTTGGATCTGAGGCTTGGTTCATAATATTTTCTTAAATTGAAATAATATTCAAAAAGATTTGTGAGACCATAATTTTCTTTGTTAATTATATTTGTCTATTAGCTAAACTAAAGTTTCAATGATATATACTTCTCTTTTCTTAGCAACCTATAAGAGTTTGTATTTTTTATAAATATATTGATTATGTGATATAGAGAATCAGTTGTTATATACAGTATTGATATATTTTATTAATTGCTTTTTTAGGTAGTGCTAGAGTTTTTTAAGTTATATAATAGTTATTTCTTGTTTATTTGAGTCTTGTTTGTTTGTTTGTTTTATTTATTTACTCTTGTTTATATAAACAAGATATTAATCTATTGATTATAAGCTGTGTTACTATTTTTAGATCTATTGTGTTATTGATGGCTACTATTATATATAAGTATGAAGTATAAATATATAAACAAGGCATTGATCTATTAATTGTAAGCTGTATTACTATTTTTAGATCTATTGTATTGTTAATAGCTACCATTACATCAATATAAGTATAAAGTATAAATACATAAACAAGGTATTGATCTATTAATTGTAAACTGTGTTACTATTTTTAGATCTATTGTGTTGTTGATAGCTATAATTACATACAAATATGAATTGAAAATATGTAAACAAGTTGTTTATTAGATATGTAAGTAGATTGCTATTTAAACTGGTAGATATAATGTATTCAAGTTATATGATCCAAGATATGGAGTGTTGTTGTATTGTTTATATTACTCTCTACTATTGAGTAATTAAAACTTGGATATTCTCTTAAGTATTGTTGACTCTAAGCTTTAACTGATTTATCAGTTGAAGTTATTGCCTATAGTGTTTCTTTTAGTGTTAAGAAAGGTATTAATCTGTACTAACCTAGCTAAAAGCTTTGTGAAGTTGAGATTGGATCTTTAGGAGCTTACTGTGAATAAGTTTTCCTGAAAGTTTCTTTTTTCTATAAAAAAAACTATACTATGATATTTATAATAGTAAACTATAAGTAATAATGTTTATAGTAGAAAAATATTAATCCAAACTAGACCTGTAAATCAATAGCATGTGATAGTACTCCCAGGTCATTATGCACTGCTTTTGAGTTCAATACCATAGTGAGGCAGTACCATCTAAGCCTAAGTAATACAGAAAAATTGCATCCACCTCATAATAATAATCATTGTAACCTTTAGTCAAGATCCTGTCTAATCATAGAATATCAAAAGATCACAAGATGCTTTAGTCAGTTTTAGTATTGAAGCTACCTCGTCATAAGATAAGTTCCATTAAGCTTCTGTAGATAAGTTGATAATATGCACAAAGCTGTAAAAAGAGGAGACTAGTGGAGCCTAGACACATTATTTAGAAGAGGGTCTCTATCAAAAATCAATATTTGTCCAAGACTCCATGTGGTTATTCCATAGGCAAGCTATAATAAGTTATGTAAAAAGGATTACTGGTGGGACAAGATGACATCTAAGACTTCACGTAGATATTCTGTAGGTATACTATAATAAATAATATAAAAAGAATATTCAGCAGAACAAAATATAAAAAGGATCCTGTATTCTCAGATCCAGACCTGTAAAAATGAGAGTTATGGAATAGTAATATAGATATATATAAGTGGGGTAGTAGGGCATTTTTCACAACAGGCCATGGGGTGCTATGAGATTATAATCAGATTTATCAACAAGGGTGAATGGTTTGATAATTGTAGGTTTAATATAAAAGAATGATTATAGAATTGTACTGTAATTATCAAGTTAAACATTATATATATATTGTTCATTAATGTCAATAAAACTGGACTTTATTATCCTTTAAAAAAAAATTAATCCAAACTATAAATGAAATAACAAATTATTTTCAAAATTGTATTTAGAGTTTAAAAACAAATTGAAATAAATAAGTTGGTATTTTAGCTTTAGTAATATTATAAATAGTATAGACAATATTATATTTAATAAAGCATATATAACTTATCTGATAGTAGGTTTTAAAAAAAATAAAAATATCTTAAGATTTATTATAAAATTAAATTAATTATTATAAGAAAAGTAATAAAAAAACTTTATTAATAAATACAAAAAAGATTTAAGAAAATTTTTTTAAAATAATCTATGCTTTGTTATAATTAATTATGGGTTTCTAAAATATTTGGTATATAAAATTTCACAAATTACTTGTCTTCCTTTTTGAGTGACAAAATTTATAGCTCTTTACTTTAATAGGAACAAAAGTCGGGAATACTATAAATCAATAATTTGAATAATGAAAAATAAATGGAAGTAGTTTTTTTATAATTATTATTTTAATAATTTTAATGTTTTCAAATGAGAACCATTTGAATTTTGTTTCTGCTTCTCCCCTAGAGACCCATTTTTAGTAATAATTAAATAAAAAAAATTTTATAAATAACAAAAAAATTCAAAAAATTCAAAATTCCAAAAAATAAAATTACTAATAAAAAGATAAAATTTTGAAAAAAATTTTGAAAAAAAGTTAAAAGAAATATATTTTAATAATAATAAATATTTAAAAAAAGTTATTAAGAAATAGATAATTAAAAATAAAAAATAGTTGGATTTTTAATCTGTTTAATAGAACTTTGAAAGATTTATAGTAATGATTTATAGGTATAAAATTTTATAGTTAAAGAATAATTTAAATCATAAAAGAAATAAAATATTATTCCATTATTTCTTAAGTTGTATCTGAAAAGATTAACTTTAATAATTAATAAATTAATATGTAAAAATCATTTGGATTGTAAATATTTTCTTTTAAATATATAGTAAAGTCAATTTATATTAGTCTAATGACAGGTTAATAAAAAAATTAAAAATAAATCAAATTATTAAAAATTTTAACAAAAATTAGAATTTAATTACTAATAAAAATAATTTTTATTTAATTCATTTCTTTTTAATATATAATAAAATTATGAATATAGTTTATTTTAATGAATTTATTACAATTATACAATAATAATTAATAATTAAAAAGGATAATTAATATTAAAAAAATACGACATATAATAAATAAATTTAAATAGTAATTAAATTATTTAATTTTGACAAAATGACATTATATATTATCAATAATTAATTTTGACTATACATATTGTATGTGTAAATGTATTCACTGATTTAATAAAAATAAATTTTATCACATCTTAAGTCGTGATTTCTTATAGTATATATTATATTTTTATTTTGTTATTATTTTGTATTGCAAATTACTAGCATAGTCAGAATATGATGTAACCAAAGTTTGAAAATGTAAAAAAAAAAAAAAACTACAAAATAAAGATAAAAAATAGTTATTGTTATTATAAATTTCGATTTAAGTGCTGTCTAAAAATATTTTTACTATCTGATCTCCAAATCAAGCATTTTACTATCTATATAAGGGATCAGCTCGCTTTTATAAAAAGTTTTCTCAGAAACACGTGTATTTATTATTGTATCTGTTTTTGAGTCAGGTGAAATATTTAAAACATTTTCATTATTTTGCCATTCTGTGAAAATTTCGTAAATTTTATCCGCAGATGAACGCTTTTCAGGATTTTTATCCCAACAACTTTTCATGACATCCATATAACATTGTGGTGTACCGTCAACTATTGAAGGCCGTAAGTTATTAAACACTATTTTTTACGCGAATGAGTCATCGAAAGGCACGACTCTTCCTGATGAAATTTCCCACATAATCATTCCAAATGAATAGATATCAGAAGCAGTAGTATATCCTTTCCCACACAAAACTTCTGGAGCTATATATGGTAAAATTCCGTAGACTTCATTAAGTTCGGTTTTCATATTACTCGATATTGAAAGACCCAGATCTGAGATGTATCCATTATTTAGACTATTTTGTAGCACGTTGCCACTATGCAAATCTCAGTGAATGAAGTTTTGCGAATGAATTATTTGAAGATCGAAAGAAATGCAAAGTAATAAATTTATTTTTTCTTTTCATTCCATTTGTGAGATGCGATAAAGATTCTTGCGCAAAGATTCTTTCGTTGCGTAATCCATGACGAGAATGTAATCTCCTGAATTATTATCCCTTGATATCCCATAGCATTGAATGAATATAGGATTTTCATATCCGATGTCACAGTATGCCTTTAACTTTGAGTAAGATGAATTATGTTAGATAGAAAATACAACAACATGACGAATAAAATATTATAGAATTTATCTCTTTTATGAATTCCTTGTGGTTATTCCTCGACCCGTGAAGAAGTTTGAGCGCAACATTAATATTTTTCCCTCTACGTTCAGCAAAAAAGACAGTTGCAAATCCACCTTGCCCTTTCTCTTTAATATTATAAAATTCTTTGTAAGGAATCCAGGATAATGAATATTTCTTATCATTGAGTATTTCTTTTAATTCTTCTTTGATATCGATACTGTAATCTCTATAAGCCTGGTTACTTGTAGATACTAAGGTTTTAACATTAATACTTAATATATAAAATAAAAAATAATGCTATTGATAATTACCTTGTGACAAATTTCTCTGTCTATACCAATGAGTAGCCATTTGTGAATTTCTTTCTACTCCAACCCCATTTCGATAAAAATTAGCAATTGCGTACATTCCGTCTACGTTACCCATCTCGGCAGAATTTTGATAATATTCGAATGCTTTATGATCATCTTTTTCGACTCCGTTACCATATTCATAGCAAATGCCAACATTATATGCACCGCTCGCATTCCCCATCTCAGCAGATTTTTGATAATATTCGAATGCCTTATGTTCGTCCTTTTCAACTCCGTAGCCATTGTAGTAGCAATGACCAACATTATACGTTCCCATTGCGTTACCCATCTCAGCAGATTTTTGATAATATTCGAATACCTTATGTTCATCCTTTTCAACACCAATTCCATCATCATAGCAAACTCCAATTAGAAACACGCCTTCGGAATCACCCATCTCGGCAGATTTTTGGTAATATTTAAATGCCTTGTGTTCGTCTTTTTCAACACATCTACCAAAGCGATAACAACTTGCAAGAATATTTTGCGC
>CAJVPT010003651.1:0-14825 GCA_910592055.1 Acaulospora colombiana
AATGCCGAGTGGCAGCAATCGTAAATAATTCGTCAATATTTTTATTATTAAATTTTGCCAAATTCAGCAATAATTCGGCAGCTGAATGACATAATTTCGACTAGTGATAATAAAACTTATAAAAAAGGTATCTAATAAAAGCTAAGGTACAATTATTTTTTTTATAGAATTAGTCAAAAAAATTTTATTAATAAAAGTCAAAAAATTAAAATATAAAGAAAAGAAAATTAAGATTATAATTAAAAAATAAATATTTTATAATCAAAAGAAAATCTTAATTACTTTAAAGAAAATGTATAAAATAAAAGATATAAAAGCATAATATATAAAAAAAGCTTAAAGAATTTTTCAAAAAAATAAGATGAAAAATCTTATAAAGTCCCTATAATAAGAAAAGTAAGAAGCATAAGAAAAAAATAAGAAATAATAGAAAAAAATGTTCAAGTAAAAATTTTACTAAATCATAATAGTAGAAGTCAAAAATGAAATAAAATGATTAGGGTTTTAAGCTCAATCAGAACTACAATTGATAATCTACAATAGTGAACTACAAGTAATAATGTTAATAATAAAAGAATATTAATTCAAACTATAAATAAAATAACAAATTACTTTTAAATTTGTACTTAAAGTTTGAAAACAAACTAAGATAAGTGAGTTAGTTGATGACTTAGCTTTAGTGATACTATTATTTGTATAGCTTATAATATATTTAATAAAGTACATATAATTAATCTAACAGAGGATTAAAAAAAAAAATAATAAGTTTATAAAAATAACTTGACTTAATTTTATATATATATATATTTTTTGATAATAGAATTTTCTAATTTATTAATAAATTTTGAATATACCATATTTCTTGTGAAATATCACATAACATTGTTTAAAGAGATTCTAAATTTTTGGATATTTCTTTATTAAAATAAATTACTTCTTAAATTCTTTCTTTGAACTACAGTAGTAATTTACAGACAATGAAATTAATAGTTGAAAGGGTTTTCACCTGAGCTACTAATGGAGTGATAAATCACTTCCAAAGTTGCACTTAGAGTGGTAATAACCAAGATGAGCGAGCTAATTAGAGATTTAGCTTTAGCGATTCATTTTACATATATAGTATACTAATGTTTAATAAAGTACATATAATTAGTCTGACAGAGGGTAAAAAAAAAAAAAAAAAAATTAAATTCTTTCTTTGAAAATTATTTTTTTAAAAATAATTTCATTTGAATATATCAATTAAATATAAATTTGATCACAATATTAATGCTATTACCAATCTATCTTGTCCCCAAAATCTGACTTAGAGTATTTATATATGAAGACTATTGTAGATTTTGTTTTAAATTAACCATGGTAAATGATCATCGCGACATCACGAATCTTATGACAAAAAATATTTAAGTTTCAAATTCAAGTACTTTTGATTTATGATGGTTATGATTTTTATTAATTAATGAACTCCCCGAAATCAGCTTTTTTAAATCTTTCGCAAATTACAAATTTAATTTGAAAATGTCTTTAGTAAATGATATAAACCAACAACGCCTTTCCTTGGCAGCCGAAGAATCTCTAGGAAACTTGAACAAACTAAACGTTCGCCAACAGCATGTGAATCGTTTGTCTGCGCCGCCTGCAATGGAAGTAACAGGTCTCGAAGATAATAAACCTGATCGACTAGTTTTAAACAAATTTATCCTGTACGAAACGAAAACGGTAAATAAAGTATATTCGAACTTCCAATTTTTTTTCTATAACAGACGCGTTAAAAAGTTAGAATCTAATGAAAATATAGAATTATTATATTGTTGGATCTAACCTGAGTGACAATAGGTTTCGTTTTCTGAAGATTGATCGAACTTCGCCCAATGAGCTCAACGTAATTGAAGATGATGGTATATATTCAAAACAGGAAATCAACGATATATTGGCTGTTCTCGAAGAAGGAAACAGGGTATCGGGGGGGTTGAAAACAATTGTGACGGCATATGGTATTGTGGGTATGTTAATACAATACTTTTATCAAAACTTTTCGTAAATCTCGATTTACAATAATTAAATGCCGACTCTTAATTATTAATAGGATTTATTCGGTTCACAGAAGGATATTACATCTCTTTAATTACCAAAAGGAGTGTTGTTGCTTTGATTGGTGGTCATTACATATACCATATCGATGAGACTCTTTTGCGACCAATTGGTTCACAGAATAAACCCGAGAAAAATTCGGATGAGTACAAGTAATTAAATCCCTTCAAAACGGTTCGTATTTGCGAAGCATAAATGGCTAATAACTTCATTATTTGTTCTACAGATACATCGGTATCTTTAACAATGTCGACTTAACAAAGAACTTTTATTTCAGTTACACCTACGATATTACACATACGCTCCAACACAATATGACTCGACCGCCGAATCGTAGAAATTTTTCATATAATGAGATGTTCGTATGGAATCATTATTTGTTAGAAACCGGATTTCGAAGCTTAAAGAATAATTCAGATTGGATTTTACCAATCATTCATGGCTTTGTAGATCAATCAAGTGGGTAAACTTTGGAAAATTCGAGATTATTAGAATATAGTCGTCATTAATTTTTTGGTCATTCTTTTTTATAGAGATTTCAATATTTGGAAGGAACATCCTTGTCACGTTGATTGCAAGAAGGTCTCGTTATTTCGCAGGTGCGCGTTTCCTGAAACGCGGAGTTAATGATCAAGTAATTTCTTATAGAACATTAATAATCCTATTGAAGTTAGGACTTTAAAAATTTTCCAGAATGAAACTTCTATCTAAAATATTCTTTCTGAAATCGTTAGGGTTACGTGGCCAATGATGTAGAAACGGAACAAATAGTGTCCGAGATGAGTACGACTTCATTTCATCGTTCTGGAACGCGATTGTATGATAATCCACACTACACATCATATGTGCAGCACCGGGGGTCAATACCTCTCTTTTGGTCCCAGGACACTAACATGTCACCGAAACCGCCTATAATGAGTACGTTGGTTATTTGATAGAATTAATTTGCATGACGATAAATTTATTTTATTTCTGTTTCTTTTTGTTAGTCAACTTTCGAGACCCATTTTATTCGGCTGCAGCACTGCATTATGATAATATGTTCAAACGTTATGGTGCACCTATAATTGTATTAAATTTGATCAAGGTTGGTTATTTTATTTACTTTTAGAAAAAGTACAAATGACCTTGCGATAATATGACATCTGCTTATAGACAAAGGAAAAAAATCCCCGAGAATCGATTTTAGGCGATGAGTTCGAAGAAACCATGAAGTATTTGACACAATTCCTACCGGAGAATTGCCTCAGATATCAGGCTTGGGATATGTCGAAAGCTAGGAAAAGGTGATAATTTCAGATAACCCTGGATTAATAGATCGCATATCAGTAATTTTCCTTCTCATAAGGATAATGATGTCGTATATTTTTTTTTTTTTGCAGTGACGATGATGTTATGGAGCTTATGGAGGGATTTGCAGAGGAATACCTGGCCGCTACCGGATTCTTTCACAGCGGACCCGAAGCTTTCATTAACGTGTTACGAAAAGAAGAAACGTAGGCTAGTTGTGTTTTCGATTGCTTCAATCATATTATTTACTAAATTAATTTATGTTCGCCTTTAAGTCAAGGAAAACCTCAAACCCGTCGCATGTCATTTCGTCAGAATGGAGTGGTTAGAACAAATTGCATTGATTGTTTAGATCGTACAAATGCAGCTCAATTGATTATTGGCAAGTGCGCACTGGGCCATCAGGTATTTATGAAAATAATTCTCATCGCAATGGTAGTTGTGGTGATACTCATTATCTTGAATATCTAGCTTTATGCGTTGGGCATTATCGACGAACCACGGGTACCTGTAGATTCAGATGTGGTCAACATGTTGACAGATATGTATCACGATCACGGTGATACCATTGCATTTCAATATGGTGGTTCTAATTTAGTGAATACAATCGACTCTTATCGTAAAATCAATCAATGGACCAGTCATTCCAGAGATCTAATAGAAAATATAAGGAGATATTATAACAATGCATTCGCAGGTGCACAATTCTTCGAGATTCTTATATGATACAATATCTATATTTAATTTAACATGTACGCGTGCAAAACTAGATGCCGATAAGCAGGACGCGATCAACCTTTTCCTTGGTAATTTTGTGCCACAAAAAGATCGACCACATTTGTGGGAATTACCAAGTGACTATTTCTTACACAACGGGGACCCTCGCTTCAAAAGGCCACGAAGAAGGTCTTTTGACTTTTCTTTTATATTTCACAAAGACTGCGCCACTTTTTTTATTTTATTCCGACATCTATTAACAATATCGATCGAATGTGATTATATCAGTTATATTAAATGGTGGACTAATGAAGCACTCTTGCCAAGGGAAGATCAAGAACAAGATAGTGCTCGATACAGGCTGGTGCCACGTTTGGCTCGTCAGTTTGATGACGAATGTGACCCTTTTGCTGGATATTGGGTTGAATATTATCGTCCTAGACTATTCACATCATTTGATAAATTGTTTGCGATTAACATGAATAGTACTTCCAAATATATTCCACCAAGGTAAAAAAGAAAATCATTTGTTTAGATTATGATATTTTGGTTTTATTCAACTTTTGATTTTAATTGTGTATATAAAATCTGTACCAGCGCAAGTCTTGGAACGTATGATTATAGCCCGTTTTCCGTGCGAGTTCCGCAAGCTACTCGGTACAATTTTATTTGCAAACCAAATGAATACGTTGATGTGGTTAATAATTTTTTGTTTAAATCAATAGATTGATGAACATTGGTGGTGTCAAGAAATGGGTAGTACCAAACAACAAACCAAAAGAAGTTCAAGTTGAAGTGAAGGAAAAGGAGAAAGAGAAGACAAAGAAAGAAAAGGATTCTCTTTCTGTATTGGAGTTGATGGTTATAAAGAGTCTGAATCCATCGGTTTCCTCCTCCGAGAGGAAGGAATATGAGCAGTAATTACCAATCTTTTAGTATCATTATTTGAATCTTAATTTCTTATTCTAAATAAAAAAAATTGTGTACATGTAGATACATAACCCAAAACAAAGATTTGGTTTTAATCCCAAGTCTTACTGGAGATAATGATCCGGCGCTTACGTGTCACTCTGAATACTCTTGTTATGCAGAATACGTGCGCCGAGCAAATCTACCGAACCCCATAACGGACATAAGAACGCAAGCGGCAGATGAAATGATGTATGAAGATTGTCTTGACATACCCAAGAGGTATGCAATGATGCAAGCTGTAGGATCAAATCAACATGGTGGTGCAAAAAGTCGGTATCAGGCCTATGATGCATGGCTAAGAACAGGAAAATTGATGAGTAACAGTAAATCTTCGGAATCCAGATCGAAGATTAGTGAAAAAAGTGCAAAAAATGAAACATATAGAAAGAAGTTTAGAGAGAGTCAAATTAAGGAACAAATACGAGAGATAGTTTAAATATAGATCGTTGTTATATTTGGAGTTTATTGCCGGTGAAATTTTTCTTATCTCGAATAAAGCACTAGGACATTTTGTAATCATCTATAAAAGAATGAGAATAGCTTTAGTCAGTAAATCGGCAACGTAGTTCTCCTAAGCAGATCTCGTGGACTGAAATTAGGTATCATTATGGTTAAATTTGGGCCCAAGGATTCTTGTCTTGTTTATTTATTATTATTATTTTTTTATTTTTACTATTGATTAATTATTCAATACAGATTGGAATCCTTCAGCCTAAGCAACTGATTGTGATTAAAATTGAAAATTTCTTGATTTTTTTCTTTCATTGTTGTACCTTTTTTTTTTTTTAATTCACATGACTTATTATATAATGTTGGAAGTTTTAAAGAAAATAGTTATCCTTTTTTTTTTTTTTTTTTTTGGTAGTTGATTCATGTGAATACTAAAAATATTTATTATTTATAGTACATGTTAAAGTGTTATAGAGGGAGTGTAGTTCAGTTTTATAGGAAGAAAAATAAATAAGGAATGAATAAATAAAGCTTCGGTGCACAAATATATATCTGTGAAATAAGAAAACCAAAAAAAAAAAAAAAAAAAAATGAAAATAAGAAAAATTATTTGAACCCGAAACCGAATTGTTTGGTATAAATAGATGAGGTATTAATAACGCGATATTTTTCCATGAATCCATTTTCCAGCGGGTCCGTTTTTGTTGATTTTATTTAGTCCATCTATATAAATCGTTTTTAATCTCATATTTATAGTCCAAATTCATCATATAAAATAATTGATTGTCCGTGGTATCGAACTCGATAAATCCGTGTCATATTATATCTTTAACAGTCTCAAATTGTCCTATCTTCCTTTGAGCCGCAACCTTTTGGAATCCATCCAATGCTGCCATCATTTCATCGAATCCCTCCATTCCTGACGGTATTTGTAGATCTTCGTTTCTTCCGTCAGGTAATCTACTCCATCGCGAGTCAATAAACTCGTTGCCACTTAGACTTGACTCATGGTGTGACATATCCCATTGAGATTTAAGCATATCTAGTTCGCTCGCTAAGGAACTAATGGCATTTGAATTACGTGGACTAGAATCTCTTATGTCAACTTCAATCTCTCGATAGGTATCAACCGCGTGTTCCATCTGATCCAATAAGATTGAGATCTTATTTTCTGATTCTTTCAATTTCTGTTCCAGGTCGATATTCTCTTTCTCAAGCTTATCATTCGCGGCCCGATATTCGGCGATCTCTCGACCAAGCATTACACGTTGTTCATCCCACTTCCGTCGATCACCTGTCAAGCCATCTTGACCAACTTGATAATATGAAGAACGTGCCTGTTCTAATTCTGACTCTCTGTTTTTCAGTGTTTCCTCGTAATTTTGCAATCTTTCCTTCAGCTGAATTTCCAATTTTCTCACTGACTCGTTTTCCTTTCTTAATTCTTCATATGCCTTACGCAGTACCTCATATTCTTGGTCCATCATATTCTTTTCATCTTGCGCACGTTCGAGCTGTTTCTGCAATTGTTCTATCTGTTGTTCTAGTTGTTCCTTTTCCTTCATAAATTCTTCGCGTTGTTCCTCTAGCTTCTGATTCGCGTACTCTTGGAGTTGAGATTCCCTATAACCTTTGCGAACAGAATTATTGTTCTCAGCCTCAGCGAGGTTCTCCTCTAATTTTTCATTGCGTTCCTGAGCAGTCGTCAATCTCTCAGTCAACCTGACGACATCCTTTTTACTCTTTGTTAATTCATCTTTCATTCGTCTCAGCATTTTTTCCGTACCCTTGACATAGTGTACCGCGGTCTGATAGTCTGATTCGACTTGATGCAACCTTTCCTTTACCTCTTTGAGCTCCTGTTGACTCTCGATAGCTTTTTGTTCCGCGGCCTTCAAATCTTCCTCAAAATCGTTGCTGCTAATAGTTATATCCGGAGCTGTGTGTATCGAACTTGTATTGTTGCTAACGCGTTCCAATTCTTCTTCCAGCACTTTATTCTTGCTCTCAAATTCTTTAATTTTTCGCAATGTATCTTGATATTTCTGATTAGATGCCTTGAGTTCATTCCTGGTTTGACTGTGAATAGACTCGAGCTCCGCGCAACGTGTCTCCAGTTCTTTAATTTTGCTGCCCCTGCCGCCGTCCTCTAATCTTCCCGTATCTGAAATTACGTCGCGCATCATACCAACTTTAACTTCTGCATTTTCGAGAGCACGTGTCTTCTCCTCCAAGAGGTGTTCTTTCTCTCGCAGTCGCTCCTTAGTTCTGGCGGTTTCGTCGGACGCTTCGATTAATTTTCGCTGAAGCGCAGCTGCATCGGAACGAACTTTCATGGCGGCTCCTTCCATTTGTGAAATTTTGATCATTGCATCTGAAAATGAATTGGTGGCTTCCTGGGCGACTTTCTGACTTTCCGCTTGTGAACTCCTAAGTGCCGCAATTTCCTGCTCGAGCTGAGCAATTTTCTCGGCCGCTTCAGACGAACCTCCTTCGTTACGAGAGGTATTCAAGAGTTCCGTCATACCTTCTTGCATCATTGCGCGAACGCTATCCGCCTCCTTTTGAGCTTTTGCCAACAACCTTTCCAATTCCTTTGCCCTCGATTGTGCTCGTTCCAAATCACGCATTTTAAGGTCTAATTCAGTACGCAGGGCAGCTTCCTCTTTCTCCAGCGCAACAATATCCTCGCGAGCTTCTCGCCATAATGCCTCTGCATCAACCGCTCGTTCGTTAGCGGCGATAAGAGCATTATTAGCTTTTTCAAGTGCCCGCTGATGTTGTTCCAATGATTGTTGAAGTTTAGTTATTTGGTTGCGCGAACTATCTGATCCTGATTTGTACTGAGCAAGCTCTGACGAAAGCTCCGTCATTTTAATGTTATTCTCTCTTAGTTGAGATTCGGCAGTAGTTGCCCGCGAATGTAAGGTGGCCAATTCGGCAAGAGCTCGTGCGTGAGCTTCTTCGGCCTCTTCAGCTCGCGCCGTGGCCGTTTTCGCTCTTCCCTCAGCAGCCTCTCGGGAACTCTTGTCATATGTTGAGGATTGTTGATACTGAATTAATTTGTTCTGCAACGATTCTTTTTCGGTAAGAGCTTGTGTCAAGCGCTTTTCTAGGTCTGAGGCGCGTTCAACCTCTATACTAGCGAGTTCAGATTCGGAAGCGTTCGCCAGAGCAGTGAGCTTGGCCTTGAAGTATGCGGCTTCCTGCAGAGCTGCTGTACGAGCACGTTCTGCATCCGTTATCTTTTGCGAAGAAACTTGAGCTTGGTTTGCGATCGTAGCCTAATGGAAAGAAAGATAGAATCGATCATCAGGTGAGCATGGGGAAAAAAAATGGGAGGGTTAATGTGAGACTTGAAGTGACACTATAAATATTACTTTTGCTTTTCGCAATTCCTGTTTTAATCGAACAATCGCCAGCACCACCTTATGCTTATCAGAACCATTTTCGCCGATATCCATATACTTCTCCGTGTCAATACCCTCCGGAACGTTGCTAGATCGATCAGGTTCTGGGGTATACCCTGCTTGTCTGGCTAGAGACAGCTCTGCTTTTAACCACGTCTCGCGCTTCTTAAAAATAGAAATTTGAGCGTCGCGCTGTTGAATCTCACGTATGAGTTTGTCCCGGTCCACATTTGACACCGGGACCGGAAAATGATCAAGGGTGTCGAAAGATTGAGACGTAAGACTATTCGAACTGACCGGAGATAATGGTGGCGACGTGGTAACATCACCATAAGGCAACTGACTCGTGTTAATCGACAACGGTGTTTGAACTATACTACTATTGTAGTTTGGTTGAACATCTTGATTAACAGGAGAAGCATTAGAACTGCCAGAATTATTGAAATTATTGGGGTTATTAGAATTATTAAAATTACTATTATAATTATTGGAGTTGTTAGAATTGGTGGTGACGGGAGGTTTTGGAGCTTGTCTAGGATTAGAAAAGTCTCCAGCCACGTTCATCGATATAGGCATCATAGATTTCTTTTCCATTTGACCGAATGTAAGTGAAGGGGATGGCGTTCCGTCGCGAATATTATCCGCACCGGACTTTTGAGAGAAGGGAGGTGAAGTTGGCCGAGGCGAATCCGTAGCATCCCTTTCCATGTGATGTAACTGTTCAGACGGATTTCCTCGGGAGTTTTCGAACGCCGAATTTTCCATATATCTAACTTGTTCAGGTCTGTCGTTTTGAGAATGTTTAGGATAAGCTTGAACCCCCCACTGATTCACTTGATTTTGATTTATTCCATACGGTGATGGACTCTGAGAGCCAATTGCATCAGGTGTTTCCGGCATTACTCGTGAAGAAGATACCTTGTCATTCACCATAATGTCCTGAATGGGTCTCGGAAAACCCATTCCTCCTTCGGAACCGAATCCTCGTATATCCTCAGATCCAGAGGACGATTGATGATGATGGAACATACCATCCTCGTGGTTTATTTGCCCATTGGTGATTTGCCTGGTAGCCTGAATAGATGGCTTTTGACGATCGAAAGTAGCGTTACGAGGGCTTGTGGGAGATGATTGTTGAGTGTACATGTTATTCGATGCGGGTGGCGAATAACCGTTGTTTTGGTATTGTTGTTGTTGGAACACAGGCCTTGATGAAGGCTGTGGTTTTTGTGTCATTTGTTGAGGTGTCCGTCCAGGTGTTTGATTTGCGGTCGGATATTTTATTCTAGCTAGAGATATTACAAAAGAATGTGGATGTTTACTTATGAACATCGACTTCAAAAAGTTATTTTTCTTTATGTTTTTCAATAAGTAAATATCGACGTACAGGTGTCCAATATGTTAATGATGCCATCTTCATCGGGTTTGGAAGGTTGTAAACAATCGCCTCCAAATATTAAAATCTTTTCACGAGCTGAACTCATAGTATGACTAAATCGAGGACACGGTGAAATTCCCATCTTCTGAAATATATACCATCGTTGATCTGGATACAGTCATAAGATGGATTCTCGGTTAACAATACTCGATTATATTTTTTATGGCGCTTGCAAATAATAAAAGAAAAAGATTCTTACTATTTAAGCCAAAAGCAGCCAAATCACCCAACTCCTGCCCTTCCTTGCTAATACCACCGAAAACGTATATCATATCATCAATGTTGACAGCACAATGTTCATGTCGGGGAAAAGGTATATAGCCATTACACTGCAATTTAGTCCATGTGTTGCTTGGTATGTCGTAACACCATGTGTCATTGTAAAATTTATCTCTGTTAAAACCACCAAATCTAGAGAAAAGGATCCATTTCAGCTGTAAGCAAATTTTCGCAAAATCAAACAATATTTTATCGAACAGCTCATACATATAAATTTTGTCATAGCAAGCGCAGGCGATATGTCCCGCTCTTTCCGGCGGGGGTTCATTTTGGGGTACAATGGCCTCCAACCGAGCACCATACGTGTTGACTAATATATCACAGATCAAATCAATTATCCAATTAATGCAAAAAAGTCAAAAGGACTCGACTTAAATTTGATATTACGCACTTGATTTTATATCGAACACCACTAGATCATTTAAACAATATCCATTTGCTTGGCCACCAAATATATACATTTTTGAACCAACCACCGTGGCCGTGTGACCGAAACGTCCGACACGTTTAAGATTACTGCTTATCTGATGTCTGACCCAACTCTTTGTTACTTTTGAAACAAGAATATTTGTCATTTACGGACTCGTGAAGATCACATGAAAAGATGTTTTCTTTCATACCGGTATTGAGGATATAAATATTTTCGTCGAGCCTCTCTTCGGGGTTAGCGGGTAACCCGCCAAATACTAGTTAAATTCAAGAGTACCTATCAGGTTAATCAATTGACTTTGTCGTGATGATTTTAATTGGACAAGCAGAAAAGTTTCAAGCCTACATACATATCAAGTTATTGCCAATGTTGACATGAGTGTGTGAACTGCGAGGAGGAGGAATATCACCTGTTGCCAAACAGGCGACAACATTAAATGTATCTGAATTTAAATCAATAATTAATCACAGTACGCCCATATAATTGACCAAAATCAATCCGGAAGTAAAAAAAATTGAGATGCATTTACTTACTGACTTCCACAACATAAAGGTCATTCCTTGCTTGACCTCGAAAGATTCCACCAAAAATGAATATCTCATTATTTACAGCATATTGACTAGTAGAGTGACCATGTCTTGGAAAAATGTTGGTTAGGTTTAATTTTCGTTGCGACCAAGGGAGACCATTTTGCTTTAATTTTGAAAAAATTTGCATGACTAATGTATATCTGAAAGTCGGGATTAATGTAGAGTCATGGACAAGAAAGTGTTTATAGTTTTAGGAAATAGATGCTTGTTCAGGTATTTTGTTGAAGATCGCTAAAAAATTAGTAGGAAAGGAGTGATTATTGAAGAGTAGCCTGTACTATGTATGTGTTTCAACGATCAGCAATCTACTGTCTTCTTGATGTCAAAAAGAGTTTTTTGGTTTCACATTCGATGTTGGACACTAATTTGATTCTTTTGGTTCTCATCAATGACCAGTATATTATATATGCGCACAAAGTATCACAATTCTTTTTCTGTGTTACACTATATTAATTAGTACGACGAAATGAAAAAACGAAGCCTCCAATCATTTATGTTTCACCCAAGCCTGTACTCATTACTTTTTTCCATGATCATGTTTCTGCACATTCTATGTTTCGACTACCTACCAATCTCCTTGAACTCGAATCACGCGCTTCGCTAAAATCCTTGCCAAATTCGAGATAAGAGCCTTCTTCATTCTAGACATAATTCATTTGACAAGTCCTCTACGGAAACTTTATTTGCACGATTATCATTTTTTTTTTTTTTTAGAAAAAGCCAACTCGTTGATTATTTTTTTTAAACTTCAATGCACTAAACTCGAGGTGTATCTACACGAGATTCGCAACCCTTGAAATAGGAGGCATTCAAAATAATTCGTTGTGTTTCGTTCTATTTACGCAAGAATATCAACATAGAATTCCCTTTTAGCAGTGTTTTTGTATTTCCAAATTCCAAATGAAAACAATTATTCGATAAAAATAGTCAAAGCTGGCGCAAAACTTGTTCTCCCCAACTAACGCCAATTTTTTCTAGCTTAAATAAGAAATTTTTAATCAAAAATATAGCAGTTTGTTTTTAAATATAACTGCATTTAAGATAAATCTGTAAAACTTGTTTCCTAAGCTCGATATTTATTTCCAATTTGTATATAGTACGATCAAAATTTTTCATTAAAATTATTATTTTAACTACAGTGTGTTAAGAAAGTCTTTGGACACCACAGATTTTTATTTAAACAACGCATCATATCACATAATTTATAGCTTAAACGAAAGCTTAAAATGATGTGAACAAAATAAAAAAAATTAATATAAAATTTGTTTATTCCTATTTTTAATTACAAGCTGACAATGCTTCTGCATTGACTTGATTAAATTTACTATAGTCTTGTTTTGATACATTTTTCCACTTTTTGATTATAAATCAATCCAATTCATCAATATTTTTAGATTGCTATATTTCTATATCTTTCTTGATAATGGATAGGTCCACTCTGCTCACTTTTTCTTATGTGCTCTAATAAGCATTGATATTGCTAAAGAAAGTTTCTTTTTAAATTCATGGCTATTTAAATGATACAAAATTATTATATATGAGATGTTTACTCTTTTTTCTCTTATTTTATTTGCTAAAGTTCTTATTGATATGGCCAGATTTCATCTAATCATTTGTTTCAATACATTTGAAACCTTCAGTATTATTTTTTTTAGAATAATCAGAATTTTTCTTATGAATCATAGATCCAATTTTTTTTAGTTTATTGATAGAATAGTAAATAATGGATCTTTGAAAGCCTGTTCTATATTGAATTTTAATGATATTTTTAATATTGTTCTTTCACAAATGTTGTATAGAAATGGCTTGCGTAAATTGATTGACAATTTTCATATTATCAGTTATAAAAAAAAATTCTAATAGGTAGAATAAATTGTTAATATAAGACAAAATTTTTTTTTTTTTAAAGTCCAATTTGACTAGAGTGAATTTATTAAATATTTTATAATAGTATAGTATTGATTACATAGAAGATTCATCTAATCTATTTTTCTATACTACCTATCCAATTAAATATCCCAATTTTGTCACAATGTGACACTATTTTATCAGTTACCCTATTGTGCCTAAGCCATATAGTGTTCAAAGTCTATTATGAAACTTATATTATTTTTATTTTTTAAAGGGCTTGAGATATGTATTTCTTAGTTTTTGATACTTTGTTTTCATATTCTTGTTTGTGTATACCATAATAAATCCTTATTATGTTTAGTCCTCAGAAGGTTGGTTGTACTTTGATATATGCAAACCCTATAGTTTTGTACTAATATCCTGACAATTCAATAGTGTTGCTTCATTAATTAACCAATAATCTTCTATTGCTTCATTCTTAATCATTTTTCAAATATAGCCTATAAGGGTTTTCCTTGGTTATTGCTTTCTGAATTATTTTTCACAAATTTCTAATCTACCCCTATGATTTACATTATGATGCCAACATTAATTGCCAACCTCATAGACAGCTGTTCTTTCTGATAGCTGTTAGTTTTATGATTACGATAAGATCTCCCATTAATTTAAGTTACAGTCCATATGTTTTTCAATTGATGCAGATAACAGAAGTCTCTCAGATCTCCCATAAGGATGTTTTTTGAAAAGAGATGAGTGTCTTTACATTTTCATTAGAGGCTTAAGTCCATCAGAATCTTTTCTGGTTTGTCTTGATGTCTTCACATATTCTGAATAATAGAATCTTGTAATTTCCTTAACACTAAAACTGGTCAAAGGTGTATAACCTAATTTATTATACTATGGTCAGATAATAAGATTTTATAGGTTGTATTTGTATACAAAAGTACATGTGGTAATGAACATATACCTTGTACAATATAATCTATATTGCGAATACCATTCTCAAATATAATTGAACCAGTAACTCATAAATAGTGACCTGAAAGTGCACTCACTATACTATTGACCCACAGATCTTGTTAATATAAGACAAATAATAAATAAGATAATAAAGTTGTTTGAATTTAAATTAGGCAAGTTGTGTAATTTTGAATTTTATCAATAATTGTTCAAAGACTTTCTTAACACACTGAATATACAATCTACTCTTTTTTTTTTTTTTTTTTTGAATACCCGTAGCCAGGCTAGATCGTCAGTTTATTAATCAAATGAAGACAAAAGTACATTTTCATTCGAGCAGCATGATA
>CAJVPT010003652.1:0-14822 GCA_910592055.1 Acaulospora colombiana
TGAAGTAATTACAGCAAGAGATGGAATTGATCAAGGAGAAATCATCTCATCACTAATGTGGAGGATATTCTATGACCCTTTATTGTGCAAAATTTAGAATAATAAAACAAAAGACTATAAAATGTCAGTGGCCTAGGATTCAGAGTTAAAGAGAAATATTGAAAAAAACTAGAGTCAAAGCATGCAGCTATTATATGTATGGATAATATAACATGAATAGCAAGATCCAAAAAGAATATAGAAAAGATTCTAGATGAAGCAAGAATCTTTTATAGGGCAAATGACTCATAGATCAATAGTAACAAATCAATATTAATTACTATTAACAACTCCAATCAATATTTAGAAGAGATCCAAGCAAGGGATGACAGAGAAGTAGTTAGAGAATTGGATAGAGCTGAATAGACAAGATTCCTAGAGATCTGGGCAGGTAACCAGAAATTTGTTATCGAGTTCAAAGAATGGATACTTAAAGAAATTAACATAGTTACCAAGTTCTTAAAGAACAAAAAGTTAACTGACAAACAAGCACTTTACATTCTAAACAGAGTCTTAATACCTAGAATCAAATTCAGAATATAGCATAGTATACTATCTTGACAAATGTGTAATGTTCTGACAATGGCATATAGAAAACTGTTCAAAAATAAGGGCACATTATGTTCTAATAGTGTAGTACATTATTTCAGGATTTACAATTTAAAGAGTGTTTGGATATTGCAAAAAGAAAGTCAGATAATAGGATTGTGTAATAGGTTAAATGACTTAGAACTAGTCGGAATCACAACAATCATCAGGTTAAAGCAATCACAGATTAAGTACTGGAAACCTCTCAACCTGCTCATATGTAACTCGCTAAATCATCTTCTGTGAAGGGGCAACTTCACATTACAAGTACTGAAACTGATCAAATATATGGAGGTAACTTTTTATAGCTAGAAGTAGAATAATATCTTTAATTGGAGTACTGGAAATAGATCAATTAAAGATTATTTGACAACAAAAAAATACAGTAAAGCCATTCCATCACTCAAACACAATAAGTTGATGTACATGAATTAGCTTATCACTATGAAACTAAAAAAGTATTGGTCTGGCAAATGCTCCAACTTTTACAGAAGACAAGTAAGGGACCTAGTCCAGAATGGTACTTGTCAATAACAAGGGAAATGCAAGGAAACAAACTAGAACAGCTTATAAGAACTTAGAAAGAAGATTGATTAAAGTGGAGTCCAGAATATTCAGTACTCAATTTTAATCTTAATAAAAGGTAAAGACTTTGGGTGGTCATTAAGAACAATAATTAGCAGCAGCAACTTGTTTGGGGAAAGTTGATTTTAGATAATGATAGATAATGCATTAAAATAGATATTTCAAATGTGACAGCTTCAAGGAAAACTTAAAATCAAACCTTATATAATACCAGGGCTGCCCAAAAGGGATCAAAACTAAAAACTAATGTATGGTAGAATCAAATATTGAACAAACATATATAGTTTATTATCTTAATACTAGGAAATTTACAAGGAGAGCTCAACTTTTAAAAATTCCTTGTTTCAAGGTAGCACTAGAGGAATCAATAAGTAGAACAATTCATATAGACTCAATGACTACACAATATATAAAAGGCAACTGGAAGAAGTAGCAATCGAGAACTGGGAGGAGAAGCTCATTAAAGAGAATATTAAAGAAGGCATGTATCAAATCCATTTGATTGAAATACTCAGATATAATAAGAGAGATAATAGCAATAATATAATGACCTTTTACTTTAATGAATTCCTTGTTGATCATGGAAATAAAAATATGAAGATAGGTGTAGCATAGATACAAATTGGAGAAGCAGGAAGAGAAAGCAAGTTTCAAACAAAGGTAGCTAATTGGTCTTCATTCACAAGAGCAAAACTAGTAGCGATAGTCACAATATTACTAGTAGTACTAGTTAACAGCAAGGTCAAGATCCACACTGATAGTCAAGCCTGTATCTCTAAATGGAAAACTATAGAAAAGGAAGATCCCAAAAAACTTACAAAAGATGATTAAAGGAACAAAATTGGTCCTTATGGATACGAATGTTAAGCCTGATAAAGAAAAAAGAATTAAATTTAAATCTTATCAAGGTTAAAGTACACTCCAACATTCAATATAATGAGGAAGCAAACATTTTAGCCAAAGAAGCATTAAAGTTTCCAACAATAGAATGGCAAGATCTGGACTCACCTAAGATTATTAGTGAAATCAAATGACAAGATATAGTGCTGGATGCTCCAATAAGACAGTTTGTTAAAAAAACTAATACCAAAATAATGACACATCAATGAATAACTCAAAATAGAATAGATAAAAATGGGGTCATCAAATCCAAGACCAGCACAGGCACACATGGGACCTAGTTTGGAAACAAATGAATAATGGGTATACATGGAATACCTCTTTCAAAGGATCACAAAGAAAAGCTTTTTTGTTAAGATGACTAATGACGAGCTACCCACGTTAACAAAGCTAGCTACAAGAAGACCAGACTTATACAAGCAATTAAAATGTCTCGCATGTGGACAGCATGAAGAAACAATAGAACACTTGCTAGAATGTCCAACATACAGAACTCAGTGGCAAGAAATCTGGCAGAAGAGTATAGAAGATATGATACAAAGTTTCAACAAACTGCTGGTAGATAGGAAAAAGGAGTTAGAAGAAAAAGAGATAAGCCTGGCAGTTGATAACAGAATGAAAAGAGGAGAAATAGATAAGAAAATAGCTCAACTAGTGGAAAGGATCTCAAACACTGGTTGGGATATACTCAGCTTTTGCATGGAACTGATTGAAAAAGACCTAATGAATGAGATAGCAGACTCAAAGTTTATGGAAAGAGAATCAGTAAAGAAGCAAGAAAATGGATAATAAAGATACAGAAGAAAACACATAACCACTTCAGAAAGAAAATTTGGAATGTCAGAAGTGAAAATATGATAGAGTGGGAACGGACATTAGGAATTAATAGAGGTGACAAGATCAAAAAGTCGACACATCTACAGAAGCAAAAAAACAGAACCAAGGTACCAGGAAATCAGTTATATCAAGTACCATTAAAGGAAGAAGAATCAGAAAATGTGATGCTCAAACAAGTTATAAGAAATGGAGTAAAGTATGGAATGAAATGGTTGGGTTTTAATCTCTGTCAGAACTTAAAAGAGTAATTTGCAGTAGTAATCTGCAGGCAATTATATTAGAAGTTGGAAAGGTATTCACCTGAACTCCTAATGGAGCAATAAATTACTCCCAAAGTTGCACTTAGAAAGATAAAACAATTAAGACAAGTGAGTTAGTTAAAGAATTAGCTTTAGCACCTCATATTATATGTACAGTTTACAAATATTTAATAAAGCATACAGTATGTAGCTAACCTAACAGAGGGTTAAAAAAAAAAAAAAAAAAAAAATTAAGCTTAACTATAAAAAAAAACTTTTTCTATTGATTCTCTAACCACAAACAAAAAAAATATTCACAAGAAGTTTTTCACTTCTTTGTTAATAAAGTTTTATTACTTTCCTTAAAACAACTTGAAGTCTGATTTCAAGAGTTATCTCTATCTTTTCTCTATTTACAAATCTCCTTATTCAAAAACTTGACTTCCAGGAATCAATAAAGTCAAATAATACCTTTGATACCAATGGCAAAAAAGTTTCTAAAGGAAGAAGAACAGGCTGTAAAGTACCTGAAGACCTTTCTAACCTTTAAAATTAAAGATTTATAGAGGTTTTGTTATAGTTAAAAAACCTATTTTCTTCTTTTTAAACTATCTAGTCCTTTTAGAACTCTCATTTTCTTAATTTCTAGAGAATTTTGCCTACCTCAATGTGATCTTGGATTTTTGATAGCACAAATTTTCACCAAAGGTAATTGACTAATATAAAACACATTGATTTTTAAAATGTAAATAAGCTTTTATTGATTATACTCACATATTCCTATAATATTATTAATAATAGAAAGAGCTGATTGGTACCTGTATTCTATTCCACTTCTTCAATTAAGTTAACCTATAGATCAAGTTCTATGAGGCCAATAAGATACAAGCAACAAGTTCTTAAATGATGAAAAGTTATTATTTGTTCAAGCTGAGATTTTTCTTTCTTATCATTCTGATAGGCAAAATTTAAGATTAATATCTCTTTCTTATTTCAATTAGGTAATAATATCAAATGGTTTTTAGTCTATATTAAGCTTCAACTCTTTGGTTATAGTTAAAAATACATTTCCTCAGAGTTATTGAAGGATATCATAATCGAAGAAATTTCTATAGATAAACCCTTTCACTATTACAAAGTAAAAAGAAAAATGGAAAATTCAACTTTTTGAATAATGGAAGATATTTATCAATAAAATTTCTTTAATTAGGTATAGCTGCTGGAAAATATCATATTAAAATAATATGACTCAATTTCTACTAGGTCATATAAAAACCTGGAATCTATTATAAGTCATCTGTTCATCATAGATGAATAAAAAATCACTATCTAAAGAAAGTTGGAACTAAGTATATTCTGAAAGTAAAGGTTTCTACTAGATAATAAGTCTTCTCAAATAGTACACAAAAAAAAAATCAAGATCAAAAATGAATAAGTTCCTCAGACAATCAGAAGAAGAAAAGATATTTCAATTGAGTATTTTTTATTAAGAAGAAGTTTTGAGAAGTAGGTTTTTGAAAAAAGCTGAAGGATTTTATTTTCTTTTTTTCTTTTTATTTTTTTGTTCATATATTTGAATATTTTTGAATATATTCCTTTTCCTTTTTTTTCAACTCTTTCTTTTATAGTTTTTGTTTTTAGTAACTTATGGCAGTAATAATCTACTGGCAATAAAGTAGTGAACTAAGTGAGTCTTTATCCAAAGATCACCATGGAGTGAAATATTGTTCTTAAGGTTAAACTTAGAGACTATTATTGCCTACAATAAGTTAGTTAGATTTGATAGATGTTTAGCTGCAGTATGTATTATGCTAGTCAAATGAAAATGTACTTATATATTTAATTGATTAATAAATTATAATCTAGCCTAATCTGTGAGTACTTAAAAATAATAATAATAATAATCAAGCTTAACTATAACTTAAAAAAACTATTACAAAAATAAGTAAGAAATAAAGCAAAGATTAAATATTATAGTTATCAGAATAATAAAAATAGTAGAATGCAAAGTTAATAAAATACTTAAATTGCTTGGAAGGCCATATTCAAGAAAATAGTTGGATTATAGAGAAAAATATGAAAAAAATATATGCAATACTATATTTTTACACAAAAAAAGATACTAAAAAAAATCCAGATATTAACAATTTCAAGTTTCAAGATACCTTTGAAAAAAGTAATTAAGAAAGCAATATATGATAATTGAGTTCTATTAGAGAATTTTTTTTTACAGTTTCCTTTTTAATATCTTAGAATAAATTACATAGATATAAAAAATTGGGAAGAAACTATTATCAAAGAAAATATTAAAAAAAGTATATATCAAAACTATTTAATAAAGATATTATGGTATAATTAAAAATATAATCAAAATCAATTTTTTTTATTTAGATAACTCACTTATTGATTATAAAAATGACAATATAAAAATAAAAGTAGTATGGATTTAGATAAGTGATATAAGAATAGAAAATAGATTTTAAATAGAAATAAACAATTGAATTTATTTACATACAGTTGCTTCCAAAAGTTTGAGTCCACTTACTATACTTTTATTATAAATTTCAACTTTGACAATTTTTAAATCCTTAATTATACAATCAAAAATTATAAAATTCATATATATTATATCTTAATACTAGTTTTATTAATTATATTTTTTTCAAAAATTTTGAATATGTAATTTTTAAAGTTTTATTATTGTTAAAAATTTTTTTTCTTTATCAAATTTTTACTTTTGGAGAATTTTGATTGGCTGTTATTGTAAATCATATGATAATTAATAAAAAAATAAAATTATTTAACAATAATAAAACTTTAAAATGTATTAATAAAAAAATTATTAAAAAAATATAAAAAACAGAATAAGTATTAAGATATAATATACTGTATATAAATTTTATAATTTTTAACTGTATAGTTAATGGTTTAAAAATCATCAAAGTTGAAATTTATAATAAAAACATAGTAAGTGGACTCACTCAAACTTTTGGAAGCAACCGTAAATATAATTAATAGCAATAATTATAATATGCCTAGTAATTTTAATAGATAATACAATTGACATTTTTATAGATAATTAGGTCACATTTTAAAATAAAAAATAAATGAAAAAGATAATTAAAAAAAAAACACATAAGAGATTATTGAAGAATAAAAACTAGTTATTATGAATAAATATGATAGAATTAATTAAAAAAAAAAGGTTAGATCTGAAACTTACTAAAATAAAGATATACTTTCATGATCCCTAAAATTATAAAATAGATGTTTTAACCAAAGATATTCTCAAACTTCCTGTAATAGAATAGAAAAATCCTATCTTATATAAGATCTCTATAAAATTAAATAATAAAGCAAAATATTAGATGATCTTATAAGATAGTTTATTAAGAAAATAAACAATAAAATCACAGTATATTAATTAACAATATAAAATAGAACTAAAAAAATAGAGCTATCAGATCAAAAACAATATGATTATATATGAGATCTAATATGGAAAAGAATAAATAGATACTAGTTACAATAGTTTTAGTAATTTCAATAGATAGTATGATAAAAATCTTTACTGATAGTCAAGTCTATATCTTCAAATAGAAAAAACTTGAAAAAGAAGATCCTAAAATGACACACAAAAGATAGCTAAAAGAAAAGAACTGGTCATTATAAACAAGAATGCTAGATCTCATAAAGAAAAAACATATTCAACAGACTTTAACTAAAGTTAAAATTCACTTTAATAATCCATAGAATGAAAAAATAGACTGATTAGCCAAAAAAGTATTAAAGCTACCAGCAATAGAGTGAAATAGTTTCAAATCAAGTATGATACCTACAGTAATATTGTGACAAAAAGATATGATAAATAGTTCAATTTGATAGTTTATCAAACAAATCAATAAAAAATAAACTGCCTTGTTATGAATAAAGTAATATAGAATAGAGATAAAATGGTACCACCAAGTTCAAGAACATAAAACCTATTCATAGAACTTGATATGGGATAGATTAAAGGGTGGCAGTACATGAGATATCTTTTTTAAAGATTTATAAAAAAAAGTTTCCTGATCAAATTGATTAATAATGAACTACTTACCTTAAGCAAATTAATAATAAGAAGACCTGACTTATGGTTGCTTCCAAAAGTTTGAGTTCACTTACTATGTTTTTATTATAAATTTCAACTTTAACAATTTTTAAATTATTAACTATACAATCAAAAATTATAAAATTTATATATATTATATTTTAATACTTATTCTATTTTTTGCATTTTTTTAAAAAAATTTTTATTAATATATTCTAAAGTTTTATTATTGCTAAATATTTTTATTTTTTTATTAATTATCATATAATTAATAATAATAGTTAATCAAAATCCTCCAAAAATAAAAATTTGATAAAGAAAAAAAATTTTTAATAATAATAAAACTTTAAAAATTACATATTAAAAATTTTTGAAAAAAATATAATGCATAAAACCAGTATTGAGATATAATATATATGAATTTTAGAATTTTTGACTATATAATTAATTATTTAAAAATTAACAAAGTTGAAATTTATAATAAAAACATAGTAAGTGGACTCAAACTTTTGGAAGCAACTGTAAATAATAAAGATATAAAAAAAAATTTACAATCAAATTTGAAAAAAAATTTAAAATATAAGATATAAAATGATAATTAATTAAAAATAAGTATAAAAAATCTATAAAAAGATAAGATAAACAATTTTCAAGTCTTAGGTTGAAAAAAAATTAATACTAGAAAAAAAAATTTAAAAGACAAAAGTTAAAGATAATTTTAATAAAAAAGTTAGATATAAAATAAAGTAGATAAGATTTTGAGTTTTATTAAAATTTTGTATAAAGATCTACAGATAATAATATTAGTAATTAAAAGAATTTTTTTTGTCCTGTGGGTTTATAGCACAGTGGTAGTGCTCCCAGATCACAATCACAAGGTTCAGAGTTCAATACCACACAAGGGCCATGTGAGAAAAAACAACCAGATTGCACGAGGATGGGACTTCTGGCCTCCCTATTGATCGCTAGGCTGAAAAGAATCTACCGTGAGGATTGTATAAAGAAAGGCCTCTGGTCTGATTACACAAATTATGCCCGACCTAACCCCCTGAACTGGATAGGAAACAAATCTCAGGATCCTGCTTTTAGGACTGTGGTAATTATCTGAACATAACACTAATTCCAAACTATACCAGCAGACTCTGAAACCCCACTTTTAGGACTGCGACAATTGTCTGAACATTCCCTATCCCAAACTGTACTAGCAAACTCTGGAATCTGATTACTCTAACTTGGAATATCCCAATTCAGTACTTGCTTAAATGAAGGACCTGTCGAACAGGACTTGTCTGTGATGCCGCAGGTGGTGACAAAGAAGATTGAAATCCCTTTCGAGGTTCAAATGAAAAGTATCAGGGTATCTGGGTAGTTAAATTAACCCTTGAGGATTTGACACTAGTGTATAAGTTAGCATAGCAATATAGTCCCTTAGTAATAGAATTAGCTAACTATATCAATATTACTATTGATGACTGTTATCAATTATTTGGTCCCTAGTCAGGTGTGCACATCTACAGGGGGATTTCAAGCAGGTCTGTCTAGGACAAGCCGTGATAGGTTATCATTAATCTGTATGTATATGTATGAGATGATTGATGTAATGCTTAAGATTTAATTATTAATAAACAGCTCGCATCTAATACCAGTTGCAGTTTAAAAAAAAAAAAAAAAAAAAAAACTAATAGAAGCTTATTTATATTTGCTAGCAATATGTTTCATGTTGATCAATCATCTTACAAAAGCTATGTTGATTTTATATTATTTCAAAATTCAGAATCAAACTGGGATTAGCAAAATTTCTTAAAAACTCTGAAGAATATATAACTTTAAAAGAATAATAGCTTTTTAAACTTTTGTTTATCTATTTATTAACTGTACAGTATCTTTTGCTTCAGAAGATAGATTTTCATTACTTTATTATTGGATTTTTTTATTTTTAGAACTTTCTTGTTATAAGTAAAAGGATGTTTTTAGCTTTTATTAGTTATTAAAAATGTTTCACTAGTTGAAAAAAAAATTATTCAGCATACTGCCACTTGAATAATATTTAGCAAAAAATAAACAATTTAACAAAAAAATGACATAAATAAACTAACAACTATATAATTTATCTATAAATATTACAAAAATTGATATATTAACAATTTATCAAAAAATTTATTAACAATTTATCAAATAATTCATTAATAGTTTGACAAAAATTCATTAAAAGTTCATCACAAAATTATTTATTAACAATTCAATAAAAATTCAGCATTAATTTATTAATAATTTATCAAAAATTCATTAACTATTTGTCAAAAATTCATCAACTATTCATCAAAACTATTCATTAAAAATTTGTCAAAAATTTGTCAACTATTCATCAACTATATTTATCAACAATTTATCAAAAATTCATCAACTATTTGTCAACTATTTGTTAAACATTCGTCAACTATTTGTCAACTATTCATCAAAACTATTCATTAAAAATTTGTTACCAATTTATCAAAAATTTAGCAACTATTCATTAAATTATTTTTAAAGGTTTATTAACTATTTAATTAAAATTCAGCAACTATTTATCAGCAATAAAATAAAAAAATTGATAAACTTATGTACAAAAATTTTTGAATTGAGGTTATATTTATAAATTATGAATAATACAAACTATAATATAATATATAATATGTTATTTATATTATTATAATTTAATTAATTATATATTATTATATAATGATATCAAATTATTTATAAATATGAATAATTTTTTTCATAAGTTTTATAAATTTTTGTTAAATAATAGATAAATAGTTGTTAAATTTTTAATGAATGATCAATAAAATTTTAATGAATAATTTAATGAATTGTTATTGAATTTTTAACAAATTGTTAATAAATTCTAATCAATAAATTTGATAAATAATTGCTAAATTTTTAATGAATAGTTGATAAATTTTTGATAAATTATTAATAAATTAATGTTAAATTTTTATTGAATTATTAATAAATAAGTTTGTATCAAACTTTTAATAAATTTTTGCTAAATAGTTCTTAACTTATTTATGAATTGTTAATGAATTTTTTGACAATATATTATTAAACTTTCAATTAATAAATTTTTGATTGCCAAATTTTTAATTGCTAAATTTTTTATTGTCACTTTATTGCTAAAATAGTAATATGTCAGGTGGCAACAATCGAAAAGAATTCAATAATATTTTTATTATTAAATTTAACCAAATTTATTAATAATTCAGCTACTGAATAACATAATTTCAACTAGTGTTTAAAAGGAATATATACAAAAAAGGGAAATTAAAAGAAACTTTTGAAGTTATCTTTTAAGTTGTTTTAAGAAAAGTGTTAAGACTTTATTAATATAAAAGTATAAAACTTTTTTACAAATATTTTTTTTATATATTGTTAAGAGATTAATAGAAAGAGTTTTATTAAAAATATTATTTATTTGATATAATATCATTTGTATAACATTTATTAAAAAAATAAATAGTTTAGCAAACTAATTACATAAATATGCCATCAATTAATTTTTACTATATAATTTAATATAAATAAATTATTAGTCAATTTTTACTATATAATTTAAATAAATAAATTATTATTATTTTTATTATATTATATATTTTATTAAAATTTTCTCAACACATTAAAAACTCTTTCTGCTGATCCTCTGACCACATACAAAAAAAATGTTCGCAAGAAGTTTTATACTTCTTTGCCAATAAAGTCTTTACACTTTCATTAAAACAATATGAAGCTAGTCTTTATGTATCTCTCCTACCCTCTCTTACTTGTTTATAAACTTCTTTGAATAAAAACTTGAGCCTCTAGTGGCCTAAAAAGACTCAAGTATGCACTTTCTCTACTAAGGACAAGAAGGTTCTAGGAAGTAAAAGGACTGACAAATAGAGTGTCACCTTATAGAGCTGGAAGCAACAAGATATAGAGGTTCTGTTAGCAGGGGAAGGCTTATTTTCCACCTTCTCATATACTGTCTTATACCCTCTTAAAGTGTTTACTATTTTTCATGGTTTTCTTGAGAGATTTTGCCTACCTCAGTTTGACCCTGAATTTTTGATAGCACAACATTACCTGGTATCTAATTGGTTGATATGAAACATGTTAGTAGCTAAATGTAAACAAGCTCTAATTGGTCAAATTACATGTTCTGATAATGTTATTAGTGATTGAAAGAGAATCAAGAATATGAACTTCTCCACTCCTCCAAATGAAGTTTAACTGAAGTAAAGAAATCATGAGACCATTAGGATGGGCACTAAATTCCCTAGGTGGTGAAAAAGTAGTTATTTGTTTAAGCTGAGACCTTCAACTTCTTATTATCCTGGTTAGGCAAAATACGTAAAAAAGATTATTTCCTTATCCCAGTCAGGCTGTAAGACCGAAAAGCAGAGAAATGTAAAACACTACCCTTCTTTAGGATTGAGAATGCATTTCTCTAAATGTTGAGTAATAATATTGCAATCCAGATGAATACCAGTAAAATTCCTTTAACTAGGTGTGGCTGCTGGAAGATATCGGGAGTTACTCAACAAGACTGAAAAGCCATATAAGAACCTGGGGTTCACCATTAGTCGTCTTCTTCTGCACAGGTGGATACAAAATCAAGATCGAAAGAAAGGAAGCGTTGAGCAAAACACTGGATCCGAGTAGGCGATAAGTACTTCAGACAGTTACAAGAAAATAATCAAGAACACGAATAGATAAGTTCCTCAGACGGTTAGGAAAAAGAAGGATATCTTAGAAGGGTTGACTCCTAATGAGAAGAGGTTTCTAGCAGAGGTTCTTTGGAGGACATGAAGCACTTTTATTTTTATTTTTCTTTTTTCATTTTTATGTAGCACAATTGTGCATTTTTAGATATTCCCTTTCTTTTTATTTTTCCCTTTCTCTTTTGTAGTTTCTCAAAATCAGTTCCTTGGAGAATAATAAGCAGTAACAACCTGCTGGCAATGATGGGTAAGTTAGGAAGGTCTTTACCCAAAACTTAGTTCAGAGCGAAATATTATCTCCAAGGTTGCACTTAGAGACTAAAGCTCTTTGAGAATTGAAAACCATTGACAAGTGTGTCAGTACAAGTCTTAGTTTAGCCATGATGCAATTGCCCTATGTATCGCTATCAGTTTTCTTAATGATTAATAAACACACAGTACTGGCCTAACCACAGGTTTAAAAAAAAAAAAAAAAGTAAGAAGTAGATAAAAGTCAAATATTTTTTACTAGAAAATATTGAAATTTTTAAATTAATAACTATATAAAAAAACTATTCAAAATATTCTTTATTATTAAAATTTTTAGATCTATAATAATAATCTGTAGGTAATAATTTTATTGACTATAGGATTTATCCAAGTCAATAAAGAAACAAAATATTATTTTTTAAGTTATATCTAAAGAAATGGTTTTTCAATAATAAGTGAGTTAGTATATGAAAGTTAAAAAAAATTTTTTTTTTTAAATGGGTGACTTACACCTTATTTATTTGATATTTTTATGACAAGTATGTACAAATATATTTTATACAAATTTATCACTCTATCTATTTAATTAAACTTACTAAGGAAATCTTCCTATCATGTAACTTATTGCCAAGTACTGATATATACTTGACTAATTTGCCAAGGTTCTACATGTCCCATAAAAATTTTGTTTTAAATGAATAGATTGTGTTCCAGTTAATCCAGTGGTGGCTAGTATGTGCCATTATTGCATTGATTCCTGGAATGCAGAATTTGTGTGTGTTCTTTTTCATAGTTATGGGTCATCATTGCCTTTTGTCTTTTGTAGTGATGTTGTGTTCCTTTTCTCATTGTATAAAGTTATCACATCTGTGGTTCTATTTTCCTTGTTGTATATTGAGGAGTCTGTTGATAATACTTTTGATAGTTTCCTTATAATGTTCTGCTGATGTATATTTTTTTATAGTTTTTATTAAGTCCATTGTAAGGGCTCCTTTTACTATGTAATTCTTGAATTCATTTGACCAGAGTTTTGCTTGTTTGTTGAGTTCTTTATTGAGATTGTGTTGTGTGGATGTATTTGATCTACTACCGACTTCTTCATTTATTATTTGCTGTAATTCTCTGTAGATGTCTACTCTGTTTCCTTTGCATATCATGCAGTATGTATTGGTTTCTGTTTGTTAGCAGTTGAGACATTGGTTATCTGATAGATATTTGCTGCTCTTCTATATAGTTTGTCCTTGATAGGTAGTTCAAGATTTCAAAGTCTGTATCTGAAGGATCTATTGTTGTGATCCTCTTGGTTGGTAGGTCCTGTTGTGAGTTTTGAGGGTGACCTATTGATAAGTGAGACCTCCCACGCAATGTCATTTAGTGTGGAGGTACTATCAGTTATTATGAGGTTGCGATCAAGACTTCTATAATTAAGAATATGTTTTGTTCTAATTAGGTTTTTGATAGAAGATGTGATTGTATTGTCTAAAGTGTGTCCATTTTATTCTTGTGTCCAACTCACTGTATTACTTCTGATTGATATACATACTATCTCAAATGCCTTTCTTAGTATGGTTGCTTCTTTTGCCAGGAAATCTACTTTATCATTATGTTTGTTATTACCGTGAGCTTTGATTTTTTTCCAGATTATGAAAAGTTTTTGGTTTTCTATGATGTAAGTTATGGAGTTGATTAGATTGTTGTTTATAAGTGTTCTCAGATTAGCTGGGTTGATTTGTGCCTTGTTGATTGCACCTAAGGCTACTTGACTATTATTGCAAATGGTGATTGTACAGTTGACAGGTGCTGTTGTGAGGAAGGTAAGAATTGCAGCGAGTTCTGCTCTTGTGGAGGATAGGAATTTATTTATTTTTCCTTGAAAGCTGATATCTGATCTTTGGGTAATATGCCAAACCAATTCCATACTTTGGTTTGAGTCTAAAGATCTATCTGTGTAAACTGAGATTTCATGAAGATTTTCTATTTTGTGATGTATTGTTACCAATTCTTCGATTATTTACTCTGTTGTCTTGAGGTATCTTTTGATGATAGTTTTGCTGATTGCTATTTGGTTATTGAGAATAGTTGGTAGTGGAGGAAGATTCAGATGTGTAAATTTGTCATTGAGAATATTGTTGAGGCTATCCGATAATATTCTGCTTCTTTGACAAAGTTTTTTGGAAAATGAGTTCCTTGAGTTATTTTTGCTTTTGTGGACTGTAATGTTAATCAAGCAGTTCTTTTCTTTGTAGAAGATACATTCTTCTTGTTTTCCTGAAGTGTTCAAGGAATATCCGGCACATTCTTTTAGGAGGGAGCATTGTTATTGGCTCTTATATAATGTTGTAGTTTGACTGTGTTTTGTTGTATGGTACGCTTTTGTTGATTATGCTTGTGTTGGTGCCTTGTGATACAATCCATTTAATTTCTTGTTTGGTGTTTTTATTGTTAGTCTGTAATTAGTTTTTGTGATTTGTATGTATGTTCGTCTGTTTTCAATTAGGGTTAGGATTTTTTGATTTTGTTGGATTTCTTTGAACCAGTTGGGTGTTTTTCTGTTGGTTT
>CAJVPT010003653.1:0-14820 GCA_910592055.1 Acaulospora colombiana
CAATGTAACTCAAATCAGGGTTCAAACTGAGAGTACTAATGAATAAATAAAAACTAATTGGCATGACTTCGCCAGCTAAAAAAAAAAAAAAAAAGCAACCCTGAACTAGTGTAGACAAGTCCAAGTTGATACAAGGTAGTGCTTGCAAGTGTTGATGTAGCATAGATATTGCCTCCAGTAGGAAACCCTGGACTAGCAGCCTTTGCTGTATCGATGCTGAGGCAGGAATGGTGTAGCAAGAATGTCTATACCTCCAGTGGAAAACTCTGGACTAGTGCAGGCAAGCTTGTTATTAAACACTGCTTGCAGGTACCAGTTGATACCATTTGCTGCCAGTGGGAAACCCTGGACCAGCATGTGGAATTTTATTGACAACAAGCTATTTTTGGCTATCAGTTTTTGTTTTGCATTAGCAGGGTACTATATATATTAAGTTAATTTTAAATGTCTCAATTTAGAAACCTTCATTGCTACTCTCTGTTTTCTTGTATTACAAAAATATGATGACCCAATAAAATATGTTATATTTTTAAGTGAACTGATACATCACTTGCTGAATATTCACCTGGTTATTTTTGACTCTAACATCGATACTTAACAAAATGTAAATATAATAAAAAATGCTTGTATATATTTCAAGTTTATTAATAATAAAATATACCAGGTTGACTGATGAAGAGATTTTAAGAGATTCTTGATTTCTTGTGATAATGATTTGATAAATGCTACTGCTGCTTTGAGAATCAACATTGACGATATAAAAAAATCCAAAAAAAAAACATATAAAAATTTTGTAAGTTAAAATTTTTGCAATTTTTTTGTAACTATATTAACTTAACAAAATTACAGGTCAGGGAAAATTTATTAACTCAAAAGTATCTTGAGGAGGTACATGCAATAAAAATGATATAACTTAATCATCTTCCTAGTTACGATTAAAGAAAAATAAAAGAAAAGTGAATATTTGAAAAAACAAACCCCTTGCCTTCCCATGTACCTGTAATCGATGTTGTCTCCTGTCTTCTGATAATAATAAAAAAAAATGAAGAAATAGTAGTTCGTGATAGAGCCTCTATCAAGGTGATACTAGCTGTATACTGAAATCATATTGGACCTGATGTACTTGAACTCATAAGAAGCACAATTATCAACATGTTTGTTTTGTGCCGATAAGTTGCCCGATTGTCAAAAATCAAAGAATTGAATCAAGGTGTCTTAATAGTTGCTGGGTATATATTTAACTGAACTAAGTTTTTAATTTTTAAAATTTTATTAATGTTAATGTTTGCAAGTATCTTTTGACAAGAGAAAGTGGAATATTTACCCATGTGCATAACATACCTGTTTGAATTATGAGGGTCTAAAAGGCAATATTTGTAAGAAGAGAAAGTTGTAGCGATGAACAGTTTTCATTTCAACTATACCATGCATATATTTTCTGAAGATATAACCACAAGTATATAAAAAAAAAATAGAAAAATATGATCTACTCTGACTAGATGGCAACAAATATGGTACTACCGACAAAGGAATTACAGTTTCTTTCAATAATAAAAAAATATATTTAAACCATCCTTTAGATCTATGTGAAGCCTATGTAGTCTGGAAATACAGCAAGTTTGCTCACACTGATCTTAATTTTAGACTATGCAATTGTAGCTACTTGCCTGAGAGAAATATGATCTGTTAATAATAAAGAATTTATTTACAGTAAAGGGGATTTTGATGGAGGCAATTTTTATATGGTTAAATAAGGAATTAAAGTTGAAATAATAGGTATTTTTTAAATATTACAAATTTTTAAAATTTTATGTTATTAATGATTAAAATTGTCACAATTTTTTCTAGGAAATACTCTTTATTGTTGGTCAAAGAATGAATTGCATGGTACTACAGTATTATTGATAGAAGGTATAACTTGTGGATTGTCCCAAAATTTGGTCAAAAAAACAGTATCAGCTATAAAAAAATGAAGGGAAGGTAAAGAAGAAGCTTATCATATGGATTACTGGCATAATCAATTATTGACTGATTAATATGCCTTGCAAGCACTTGAAATATCGATAATAAAAAATAAAAAAAAAATGATATAGAAAATCAAGTTATTTTAAAGGGTATTGATTATAGAGGGAAGTACATTAATATAGAAGCAAGCAAATGACTATGGGTTGCATAAAGAAATTTATTTAAATTTAATAAAAAAATTTTTTTTAAATTTAAAGTTAAAAAATATTACTGAAAAGAAATATACTAGTTAAAAAATTTTTTATTAAAATAAAGTCAGATTAATTTAAACATATTTAATTTAATTTAGTTAAATTAAAGCAGTTATAGTGAAATATGCTTTGAAATAGATTCAAAATGTACCAAATTGGTTTCAAGTTATTTTTGTATCAAATCTGAATCAGGTTCAATTTTGAATCAGATTTTGATTCAGATTTGGATCAAATCAAATCAAATCAAATTCAGATTCAAATCAAATCAGATCAAATTGTTATGGTTTCGAATTGGATCAGATCAGTTTAAAATGAATCAGATCCATATTCGATTCATATCTATAAAAATCAAATTGGATCGAATCTAGTTAAAATATGATCTGATTCAATCCATTGTGATTACTAGAAGCAAGGTTGAAAAATATTACAAAAAGGCATTCAAAAAGAGAAATATCAACTTTGAGAATCTAGACCTTTTCTGGAAAAAAGAATATTAACCTAAAGAATGGATCAACCCAATATGGTATTCACCTTTAATAGAAGAAATCAAAGTAGAAGAGCTCGAAGCTACTTTACAATCTCTTCCAAACAACAAGGCTGCTGGCCTTTTATACATCAGCTATGAAATGCTCAAACATTTAGGGATTAAAGGAAAAGGAACTTTATATCTTCTTTTTAATAAAGTTTTAAGTACAGGTCGAGTATCTAAGAAATGGAAAAGCAGTAACATCTATCACATTCCCAAATCTAAGCCTTGGAAATGTGATTTGAGCAATACAAAATCCATCATTCTCTTGGAAACAGTACGAAAATGCTTTATCAAGATCCTTATCAACCAACTATCAACTATTTGTAAGCAATACAAAATCTTAAAAGGACCAAACTTCACTGGGCTACAAGAAGAGAGTATAGTAGAACCTATTCACCTACTAAACAACATTTGTGAAGAGACTAAAGAAAAGAAAAAGGAATTATGGATCCTATTTCAAGACACTGTAAAGGCATATAACACAATATCTCTGTATATACTTGAAAAGTCCATAGATCGGATTCGAATTCCTACATCTATTAAGAAGCTCATAATAAATCTCTTCAAAGATAGAAACAGTAGTATCATTCTTTTTAATGGACTATCTAATCCAATAGTGACAGGGAATGAGATAGATCAAGGAGAAATGATCTCTTCATTATTATGGAGAATCTTTTACAATCCACTTTTATGCAAGATCCAAAATAATAGCAATCTGGATTATTCTATGGAAGAAGAATAGTCTCCCAACTTTAGTAAACCTGATGAGAAGATGAAGCTCTTCTTAAGGCAGGCAGTAATTGCCTATATGGATGATATGACCTGGATTGTCAAATCCAAGGAAGACCTGAAAAAAATCCTGAAAGAAGCAAAAAAGTTCTATATAGCAAATGACTCTCAAATCAATGCAGAGAAGTCAATCCTATCCACAAGTCTCTGGGACTGTTCAGACTGGAACAGAAAATACTATAGTTCATGAAATCCACAAGGAGGTCTAGGCTAGATTTCTTGGTATCTGACTAGGACTAAGACAAAAAAACCAAGACACTATTGGTCTTATAAAATCAGAAATCAGAATAGTAGTCCAGGCAATAATCAAGAAGAAGTTGACAGAAAAACATGCCCGATATGTTATCAATAGGATCCTGATTCCAAGAATAGAATATAGAACACAATACACACACCTGAGTGAGAAAACATGTAATGATCTCACAGCTATGTTTAGAAAAGTATTCAAGAACAAGGTCCTAGTCTGTAAAATGATTTTAAATAGTTGTATTTATAACAAAGAAATATATAGTCTCAAAAGTATCTGGGAGATATAGCTAGAAAATCATATACCTGCACTTTTCTATCAGCTTAACAACAATGAGGCCTCTGGCATTGCTACTATAATCAGACTGAAACAAAGTCAAATCAAATGTTGTAAGCCAGGTAATATCCTAAGCAATTCTATCAACTTTTACAAGTTAATGAAAGGAAACTTGGAAGCTATAACACTGGCTCTAGCAAATAGTATACAAGTCACTTTTCAAAGTTGAAAATGGAAAAATATATTCGATTATCAAGGAGGTATCTTATCAATCAAATCTATATTGCAAGAGGATAGAGAATATGAAAAAGCCATTTCATCACTATAGAAACACAAGATTATGTTTCTAGACCAGCTTATCAATACTACCACAATGACACTTAAGGAATGGAGAGTAGTTCAAATTCTCTATAACAGATGCAAGGAACTGATTCCCTTTTGGTATAAAAAAGTGAAGGAAAAAATAACAGTAAATCAAGATCTCCTATGAAACTCTCTATATGGGTTTGAATAGATAGTTTAGATTATACAAACTAAAGCATTTTCAACAAATCCAGATAGAAGAAAGATTTGTTGGACAGTTCAGGCTAATACTTCAACAGATACATGAGGAAAAACAACAACCATAAACAATAAAACCTATTTCACTTCATATTAGCTAGTATATAATCCTATTAGTAACAATACTTATTTTCAACCAGACAGTGGAAGAAGGTGAATCTATAATAGGACTACTTCTAATGGCTGCTCTGTACAGCTCAATCAATATAATAATCTAAGAAAAAAGAAGCAGATCCTTCTATCAAGAAACTCTACAAATTGATAGACAAATATATTTCAGCAAACAGTGGTTCTACCAACTTCCAGACCAGTCAAAGTAGAGATTCAAGTGGAAAACTGGAATATTACACTAATAGAAAAAGCCATACAAATAGAAGAACACAGAGACGAACTTAAGAGCATCTTAAGATATAACAAAAAGAATATAGCTAATTAGTTTATGTTCTATATAGATGGCTCTTATAAAAAAGGAATGATAGATTGTGAATTAGAAATGGATATAGCTTGGATCATGATAGAGGAGGGCAAAATAATTAAACAGTTTTCAGTAGGAGCATTCATATGACTATTAACAATCAGGGCCGAAATACTAGCTATTTTCATTGTATTGTATACAGTCCCCCGAAATACAACAGTTACAATTTACACTGATTGTAATACCACAGTCAAAATATGGAAATCTATCTGCTCACAAATAGAGATATCTACAAAAAGATGGACAAAGATTAATAACTGACTATTTTGGAATAAGATCAAAAACCTAGTAAAGAAGAAAGACCCAAATTTGAAAATTCTAAAGGTTAGAGCTCACAGAACCAACAGATTCAACAATCAAGTAAACTTACTTGCCAAACAAGTCAGATGGGAAAACTCAATAACTTGGCATTAACTATTAGAGCTAGAAAGAGTCTTTATGATAGCAGTATGGGAAGAATACACAATAGAAATTGGTATCAAAAACTTTGTTAAAATGTTCAATAAGAAAAAATTGGACTAGACTGGTCAATACAGAAATGGATATAGGATCTTTAGATCCAAAATGATAAAATTATAGACTGGCCAACCTTTTGGAATCAGTTCAATCTGACCAATACCTTTGATACCTCTTTCAAAATCAATAAAGACAAAGTTTTCTAACTAACTTAATTCACAATAAACTTTCAGTTCTGCAGATATTTAAGAAGAGAAAACCAGATGTATATATCACAACTACTTGTTCAGCATGTGAACTTCATAAAGAGATACTAGAATATCTTTTTGAATACCTAATCACTAGGAAAACTCAGAAGAACTTATAACAAAAGACAAACAAAAAAATCAATAAACTTATTGATAAAGAAATAAAAGAGAAGAAAGAAGTTCAACCTAAAATAAGTGACTGGATAGACAAATGGTTAGAAGAGATCCAGAAATCTGACAGGGATCTTTTCAATACTATCTATGGATACATGGAAGAAAGAAGACCACCTCCTTGAAGAAGTATCTTAATGAGCAACTCAATATCCTACCAGTAAATATACAGGATATAATCGATAAACTCTGTCAGAAGATGAGAGCAAATTTTAAAAAGGAGATCTGGAATACTCACTGTACCAAAGTTATAGAATAGAAAAAGAAGCATAATATTATAGAAGAGGACAAAAGAAATGAGAGGTCTAAATACAGACCTGATGACTAGACTGAATAGAATCAAAAAGAATTGCCATTGCCTTCAGAGAATTCGAACTTGAAGGATATCAAAGAAATAGAAGGAAAGAAGTATACAGTGATTATTAAGGATTGGGTTTGTCATGGAATAAAGTGGTTTTGTTTTTAACTGCAGATAAAACTTAGAATAATCTACAGTAATGATCTGTAAGTAATGATTTTATTAATTAGAAGAATTATCCAAATTAATAAAAAAGTGAAATATTATTCCCTAGGTTGCATTTAGAGAAATAGTTTTTTTGATGACAAGTGAGTCAGTATGTGAAAATTACAACAATTTATAAATACCTAGTATATATACAATAAAGACATGCCATACTGACTTGACTGTGGGTTAAAAAACATTAAAAAAATTAAAAAAAAAATAATTTTTTATTAAAAAAAATCTATTTTTTTAATTATAAATAGCATAAAAACCTGGGCTATACTCCAGAATTAGTTATTTGAGTTTTACTTTTTTAAAAAATTTTATTTTTTTATAAAAAATAGTTTTTTATTTAAAAAAAAATTATTTTTTTGATTATAAATAGTATAAAGGCCTGGGCTATGTTCCAGAATTAGTTTAAGTTTTACTTTTTTTAAAAATTTTATTTTTTTATAAAAATAGTTTTTTATTTTTAAAAAAATAATTTTTTATTAAAAAAATTTAATTTTTTAATTATAAATAGTGTAAAGGCTTGAGCTATGCTCCAAGTTTAGTTATTTGGATTTTTTTTTTTAAAAAATTTTATTTTTCTATAAAAAATAGTTTTTTATTTAAAAAAAAATCATTTTTTAAGTAGTTTAATTTTAAATAGTGTAAAGGCCTGAGCTATGCTCTAATATTAATTATTTGAGTTTTACTTTTTTAAAAATTTAAAAATTGTGTTTAATTTTTATAAAAAATAGTTTTTTATTAAAAAAAGTTATTTTTAGTTATTAAAGTTTTATTTTTTTAAAAAATTTTTAAATTATGTTTAATTTTTATATTTTTATATAAAAAATAGTTTATATAAAAAAAAATTTATTTTTAATTGTTATTTTTTAAAAAAAACTTTATTTTTAATTATTATTTTTTAAAAAAAAACTTCATTTTTTAAAAAAAATTATTTTAATTATTATTTTTTTACAAAAAAGATTTGTTTTTTTTATTTGTATAAAGAAAAAAATTTTTATGTTTATTTTTATTTTAAAGAAAAAAACTTTATTTTTATATTTTATTTTTAAAAACAAAGTTTATTTTAATTTTTATCTTTTTTTCTCATTTTAAAAAAAAAGTTTTATTTTTAATTTCTATTTTAAATGAATAAAGTTTATCTTTAATTTTTATTTTAAAAGAAAAAAACTTTATTGTTATTTTTTATTCTAAAAAAAGTTTTATTTTTAATTTATATTTTTTTTTAATGTTTATATTTAATTTTATCTTAAAAAAAAAACGAAATTTATTTTAAAAAAGAAAAATTTATTTTTTAAAAAATATTTCTTTTTTAATTTTTATTTTTTAAAAAAAAAAGAAATTTATTTTAAAAAAGAAAAATTTATTTTTTAAAAAATATTTCTTTTTTAATTTTTATTTAAAAAAAATAATGATTTTATTATTCTAAAAAAAAAAAAGAATTTTATTTTAAAAGAGAAAAATTTATTTTCAAAATTTTATTCTTTATATAATATTTTTTTTATTTATTTTTATTTTAAATTTTTTTAATTTTAAAATTTTTTTTATTTTATAATTTTTATAATTTTTTTATAATTTTTTTTTATTTTATAATTTTTATAATTTTTTTTATTTTAATTTTTATTTAAATAAAAAAAAAAAGAAATATTTATAAATTTTTAATTTTTTTTTAATTTTTTAATTTTTTTTTTAAAAGAAAAAAAAAAGAAAATTATTTTCCATTTTTATTTTTATTTATAAAATATTTTTTGTATATATCTCATTCTTTCCTATCACATGTCCATTTTTTACTATGACCTTGATATTGTTTTTGGATTGAACTTTAGATAAGGTTACATATAATTGTCCATGGGTAAAAACAGGTTTAGGTAAATACAATCTCAAATCTGTGATTGTTTGACCTTGCACCTTATTTATGATCATTGCAAAAGACAATTTAATAGGAAATTATCTTCTAATTAATTGAAATGAGAGATTAGAATTAATTAATATTAATTTTATTTAAGATATAAAAACTCTTTTTTCTTTATTGATTCTTGTTAAGATTTATGTATTAATAATATATTGTTGATATTTCTTAATTATTAATCTGGTACTATTATACATTCCTTCTAATAGATTAAAATTTCTTAATAAAATCACAGAAATATTTTTTTGAGCACCAATTTATGGGAAGGCATTCCACTTGACATTAGGGTATTTAAAAATTCAGGAAGATAAAGACTTTGATCAATTTCATCTTTATCCTCAATTGAATCTGTAGATAGGAATTCAAAGGTTTCTGCAAGAATATATTTTAATACTTGTTAATTGATTTCCTCTATATCTATATTTATTGTTGTAAGAATTACCCTATTTTCAAGATAATTTTTATCTTGATAATTTGAATTAATTTTATAAAAAATTTGTGATATCAATTTATCAAGATTTTTATTATCAAGAATAAGATCATCAGATAATCTTAAGAAATTATTGTCAATATTAGAATCCATAGACTCTCTGCCTTTATCAATCCTTAATAAGAAATTAATAAAGTTTTTTTGTTTAACATCATGTTATTATTGAATCCTCCTGTTAATTGTTAATTTCATATTTTGAATATCTTTACAAAAAATAGAAGATTTCAAATATGCCTCAACAATTTGTATATGAGTACCTTAAATTACAACAGATAAGATTTGTTTGAAATCTCCCTCAAGAACAATCACTTTGTCTCTAAATAATTTGTCTACATTTGTTAAATCTTTGAATGTTCTGTCAACTGCTTCAAAAGCATATCTATATACCATTGGGGCTTTATTCCATACAATGATCTTGGCAATTCTGATTAAGTTGGCCAATTCAGAATTTTTTTCAATTGGCAAAGTAGTAGTTTCAATCAACTTTAATGGAATTTTAAATCTTGAGTGGGCAGTTTTTCCGCCACTCATCAATAATGCAGCAATTTCTGAGAATGCCACAGCTATTACAATTCGATTCAAACTATTTAATGATCTCATATGAGTCAAGATCATATTGTAGAGAAATATTTTTCCAGTTTCCTCAGGTCCATCAATAAAAAAAACATTTTGTTGAATTTTTTCATTAATTGTTTTCATGATAGTATCAAAAATTAATTTTTGATCTTCATTTAATTTATCAAAATGATATAGAACTTGTTGAATTTCATCTTGATTATAATTTTGTTCTTCAGCAATTAATGAATTTGGATTATTCTCAAGTAATGAATAATCAGATACTGGGAGATTTGGAAAATTTATCAAGGACAAATTATTTTGAATCAAATATTTTTCATTGTTCATTAAAGCTTTTGTTATACTTGTCTCTTGGTCATTCTCTTTTTTGATGAAATCTTCAATTAAAGCAGTGACATAATTATCCCAAAGAGATTTAACATTTGCAGGTTGAAAATATATTAGAATGGAAGCAAACAGTTGTCTTAATTGTAATGGTATCTGATAAATTGTTGCTTCAGAGAGGCAAATATCATATTCATTATCATCATCTACTCAACCCAAATGATAAGCTGCTTCCTTTCTGATATTATATTTTATTCCTTGAATTGTTTTTAAAGCATCAAATGAAATTGCTTCAGGAATAAAATTTAATAATATCCTAAGATAAAATCTCTCCTCATCACTTGGATTGATTAAGTAGAGGTAAAAAATTATCTTTTTACTATCTCTCTTTCTTTGATGCTAATTATTACCTTTTCAAATAAAATATTTGGGAAAGTCAGGATACTTTAAATTTTGAATTTCAATAATATCTGGATTATTGGCACAGATTTCAAAATATCTTGTTAATTTTGTATGCTCATTTCTTTTCAGTATTGTTAATAATTCTTCAGTATCTTGAAAAGTTACAATTTATTGATTGGACAAATGTACTGGTAGTCTTTTCACCTTATGAGATCTCTGTTGAAGATTAAAATTAAATAATCTCCAGATGGCTTCAGATACAGAGATATATCTTACATTAAGATATTTTTTAATCTCATCCTTTGGATTCACAATTAAAATAAGAACCCTGTCTTGATTTTTGTAGATATATATATAGAGATATTTGATTGATCTGATGCTAGAGTATATCTCTATATTGATATGACAATTATATTTTTAACAAAAATATGGATTGTAAGGAACAATCCACCTATTTTTAATATCAATGGAAATTCCTTTTTTTCTAACAGTCTTTACATCATCTCTTCTTCTATAAATTGGATATCCAAATTCATTAATAGATGTTATTGCAACAAAATCTTTGGATAGTTTTTGCTACATTTTCCATCTACTATACATGGAGATAAGGAATTGATAATTCCACAAGGTCTATGGATCATATTTTTGTTAACTGTATCGAATAATCCAGGATGAGAATCTTTATCAGGGATCTTTGTAGATATGATTTGATCAAAATCTTCAGGGTTTGTGATTTATCTTGAGGTGATAATATTATTAAAATATGTGCATGTGAAAATCTCTTTTTTGAAATTCAATCACATGAACATGAGCAATTATCTTTTCAAGCATTCCTCTCACAAATAGGTCCGGGGTTATTTCTTTTAATTTTAATTTGAAAACTCTTGCAATCAGATCTGGTCTATTTGATGAATGTTGATTGGGCAAGAGCTCATCAATAATCTCAGGCCTATTTGGATTACAAATAATAGTTATGAATAGATCAGGTTTGCCAAATTTCCTAACAATAGTCATGGAATCTTGATATAACTGTTGAAAATATTTTGTGGATCCTGTGAAGAAAGATGACAATATCACCTTTTTACCAATCTTATTGACATTGGTATCCTCATTTGAGATTATATTACCTAACCCTTGATAAATTTTAGATCTCAATTGTCTTTGATTTTAATATTGCCATCTTAAATTATTGGTTTCCATTTAACATATTGATTCACAATATATTGTTGAAATAATATGCCTGCAAGATGAAGAATACTTTTGATTCTATTTGAATCTCTGATCATAAATCTGTAGACCACAAATTCCCTGATAGTGACCTTCTTCAATTTGCCCTTTAGTTGAATCTCTGATGATTTCAAATCCTCTTCATTATTAGATTAAGATTTTTTATCATCAGATTCAATTTCTGATTCAACTCTTGTGACCTTTTCCTTTCCCTTTTTTCTTTTATCTTCTTCCTCAATTTTACTCATACTTGAGAAAGATTGTATAGCAAGTTCATCAAAAATTTGACTTGCTCCTGTTTCTCCTTTAGTTTGCTTAATCTTTTTATTTTCTTGTACATTTGCTCTTATGATTCCATCATGCCAACCATATTATTCAAAAGGAAATAGTAAAGGATATTGCAGAGAATCATAGGCTCTATTTAATTTAGATATTTTATCAAGCTTATTATTATGTTGCTTGATTAGAATATCTCTTTCATGCATTTTTTTCTCAATAAAACTGATTGCAATTATCTCGTCTGTATTTGGTACATTGTATTGTCTCTTATCTTTATCATGAGTATTATAAATGACAATACATAATACTTCTTGATCTTGAGACTTCTCAATGATCCCTGCACTTACAAATATATGCACAAATGGATTGTGCTCATTCAATTCCTTTTGAAGTTCAATCAACATCTTATAATTCAATATTTGATTCATTATATTATGTCTTCTATTAATTTGATTGACATAATTTATGGAATCATAAAAATAGATTTGAGCAAATTTAAGTTCTTAATCAGGTTGGAACATCATTGAACCAATTTCATGATATAGTTTACCCTGAATCCTAAAAGTATATACTCCTTCTCTGACATTTACTAGATCCATATCCAATTGAGTCTTCATAGATGTAAAAATAAATATTTAATTGTAGGCTTTTATTTGATTTACAAAGGGCTTATTGGTATTAGGATTTTGAGTGATAAGCAATTAATATAAGGTTTTTGGTACTAAAGCAAGTGATGCCAATTGTACTTGTTTATTTATACAACAAAAACCTTTGGTCTCATCCTTCCATTTCATGGCATAACAATATTTGCAGATAATATCTATCTTTTCAAAATGATATCTATTATCTATAATATTATTACCTTGAATTTTTCTTCTTTAAAATCTTCTAATTTAGAATAACCAATTTTATAAAATTGATTAAATTCTTTTTTCTTTATATCTTGATATCATTACTTTGGCTTTTCTCGATTTTTCTTTTTTTCTTTTTTAACCTCTTCTGCATTTTTAGATACCCTATATTTTTGCATTCTTAATTTTGCAGATTTATTTGTTTTTTATTTTTTCATAAATAGTTCTTCAATTATTTTAGTTGAACCTGCTTGTGTAAAAGATTTTATAAAGGACTTGTTTTGAATTGAAGATATTTCTTCCAATTGTTTATAATAATAATATTTGATAAAAAATATTCATACTAATCTTTTTTTTCATTTTTTCTTCAACTCATTTGCAAGTTCAGGATTTGCATCCAAAATATGCTAAGGTGTTGGGTGAAAATCTTTTTTTGATTTTGGAGGCATCTATTTTTTAAAAAATTAATTTAATTAATTATTAATATTTAAAATTTTTTTTAAATAAAAAATATTTTTATTTATAATTTTATCTTATTTAAAAATATTTTTTATTTAATAAATCATTTTAATCTTTTATTTACTAAAAAATAATTAAATTAGTTTATTATTAATTAAAATTTTTAAATAAAAATTAAAAGTTTTTTTACTTACATTCAATTTAAACACAAATTTTATCAATTGAAATCATAAAAAATTTTTATCTATAAAAAAAAATTTTTAATTTAATTTGTGTTTATAAAATTTTATATATAAAAAAACATTAATAATATTTTACTTACCATATAATAATCCAATAAAATTTTATAATTTCATCAATTTATAACTTTAATTTTTTTTTTTTTTCCATAGCAAAGCCATACTTTATTGATTTAATTGACATAATAAAATAAGGAAAAATTCCTAACTTCTACATCTGATCTATTTATCAAATAAAGTGAAACAATAGAATAAAAATTCATCTTATAGTTATTACTAACTCATTAAGAACTTGGGGAACTAGTGTAAGGACCACTAGTGCTAAAATAAATTTAAACCCTTAGATAGAGGGGGTTAGGGAAATTGTGTTCGAATCTATGTCTATCACAGACCAACCAGTCTGTTTTACTATTGTGTTCAATATCCTACTCTACTATCTCTATTTAGAAAAGAAAAATGAAAGTAAGACTATATAAATTTAAACAGGGGTGAAAACTCTACATTATGAAAAAGGCACCAGAAGGAGAAGGGGAAATAGTTTGATTATGGGTGACTTGAAAATACGTCACTACTACCATATTAATACCATAGGCTGGTTACTCTTCGAGGGCTTCATCAGTTTAGGGTGCAATGCTTGTTCCTTCACTGCTTTCAGTACCTCTATGTCGTGAACCTTGTCTACTAGTTCTTTACCTTTTCCTTCTATACCCTATCCAGTATAGGATTTTCTACTGATGTTTTTCTAAGTGATGATACGTCGAAATTTCAAAAAGTTCTAGGATGTCAGTAAGAGGGCACTGGGAACTACAAAAATCTCTAGCCTAGAAAGGAAAGTCTTGTTTCTTCCAGCGTGCAATCTTTTCAGCTTGACAAATATCATACTGTTTTCCCTAGAATACTACCATCTGTGGAGATTAAATTATTGTCTAATGTCCCGGTGTGGTATATTCTTCAATCACTAGGGTCATTTGACTGCATGTTGGTGTTGATGATTAGGTACGAGTAATCCTATGATCTTCCTAATATTTCAAAATTCATGCTGATAAAGAATAGACGTGGCACTTTTAAGGTATTATTCTCGTTCTGTATTCCTTTGAGCCTTGTTTTTATTCATCTTTCTTGATAAAGGAGAAGGGAGGGTATGTTCTTCTCTTTCACTTAGTCAAAGATGTAGGAGTTTACAGTGTTTTTATCCATCTGCACTACAGAAAAATAACTCATGGTAGACCTCAGGTTCTTATAGATCTGAGAAAATGCATTCGAATACGTGAAGTGACCAATGGAAGCTTGTTTACTTCTTTTACTAATGTAAAATTTCTATTCAATCACAGTGTGAAAAACTTTGTACTACCCAAAATTCAGGGTCAAACTGAGGTAGGCAAAATTCTCCAGAAAAACTCAGAAATGAGTACTATTAGAGCGCAAAAGGGGACAAAGAGAGTGGGAGAGGAGTCTCTTATCACAAACACTACTCTGTATTGTTTCTCTATAGTGTGAGATGACTGTATATTAGTTCTTCTTCCTTTCAGAACTTTCTTGCCATTGGTAAGAAGGGTGTTGCTTGACTTTTTGGTCACTTGCAGTC
>CAJVPT010003654.1:0-14820 GCA_910592055.1 Acaulospora colombiana
TTGAATTGACTCGTCCGATGCCGCAGGTGGTGAAAAAAAAGATTTCTTCTGAGGTTCAAGTGAAGCAAGAAGACTATATCAATCAGTCAGATTCCTTTTGAGAAGATGTTGTTTTTATTTTTGGATTTTTTTGATGGATCTTTAATTATCCCTTTTCCCCAATCGTTTTTTCCCTTTTTCTCTTTTTAATTTAGCAATTCATTGATTTTTAGGCAATCAACAGTGACAAACTGTTGGCAATGATCCTGGTAGATAGAGATTATTACCAATCTATTGAGGGAGTATAATATTGTTCCCAAAATCTGATTTAGAGTACTTTTGTATAAAGACGAGCTAGTCACGTTGTGAAAGTCTGTAAAATATTGTAGATTTACTTCAATTTTCAATAAAGACAAGCCATCATGACATGATTGTGGGTTAAAAAAAAAAATTAATAATTCTCATATATAGTAAAAATCTATTTAAAAATTCAATAACTATAGTATAAGAAAATTATATAACTATATCAATTATATTATAATACTTATATAATATTTACTAAATATATCAACTTTAAAAGATAAATTTTTCTTCTAAACTTAAAAAGAAAAAGCTTAATTAATAAGATCGTAAATATACTAAAAGCTTATTAAATAATTTTTGTTATAATAAAGAATATAAAAATAAAACAACCAGTTAAAACAAAAAATAATTATAAAAGATATAGTTATAAAAAATAATATTATAAATATAAAAATATATTTAAACAAAGAACAATAATATTTAAAAATAAACTACTAACTAATAATAAAACAAGAATTTTATTATAATAAAGTTTAGACTTAAACTAGATAAACAAGATAAGATATTACAATTATATAATAAAATTAATAAGTTATTATTATTAAATTACTTAATAATAAAGAAAACAACAATAAATTCTTGCTTTTGGAAAATTATATAATAATACTTTAGTATTAATAATTTTAACTGTAATATATTAATTTTCTTAGTATAAAACCAATAAAAAATCAAATAGATAATAGTAAAAAATAAAAAAATAACAATAATTATTAAAAAGAAAAAAAGATTGAATAACTAAACTATTATAAATGTAATTAATAAAATATTACTTTTAATAAATATAAAAGATATTTATTTAATAATCCAAAGTTGTAAAAAATTATAAAGACCAATAAAATTTATATTAACAAAATTATTAATCTAATAAACAAATACAATAATTCAAAAAAGCATGGTTATATTAAATATTGATTATAAAGAATTATTATAAAACATATTATTTTTAGATAGATTCAAATCAATTATAAGTATATATAACTTGTCCTAAAAAAACCTAATATAAAAAGATTAATAGATCTAATAAAACAAAAATATATATATATATATATATTTTTTATGATAGGCTCATACCTAACTTTATTGTTTTCCAAATTACATATATATATTGCACAAAGCAAAAGTGCAGGGGTGTATATTCGATGACAATAAAGAAAATAATAAGCTAAAGCTATTTTTAAAGCTATATAAAACTTATTACTCTTTCTTTTATAAAAGAAAAAATCAGCATCCCTAGAGTATGCTGGTGTCTTAAAATAAAAATAAAAGAAAAAATAAAATTAAACAGCCATGTGCCATTTTGAGCAAGTATCAGTTTTGTTTCCTGACACATGTCTATCTTGTTCTAAATCCCCTGTATAGAGATCTGGGGAAAACCTTCCACTGAGTCTTTACGGAGATAAGTTGTAGGCCAAGAAAGAGACTTTACAGTTTTAAGACTTGTAGGAAGGGAGTAATCAAGAAGGCTCAGGTGATATATTGGTGTCTATATGATCAACTTTGCAGTCTTCTAGTATATTATTAATTAAACCTATTTCTATTTAAATATGAGTGTACTTACCCATCTGTGTTTCTTATTTCAGATTTAATTCCTTATAGAAAGGATAGTATCTAGCCTCGTGGTAGACATACCCTACTAGTGTCTATTGATGTTAACAATTGACAAGAATCTCCCAGATTATCTAGCCAGCTCGCATGTCACTGCTGACATTTTTGGACTCGGGTTTGATTGATGAAACAGTATTAGTCTTCTAGTCTTCCAGCTTAGGATTTTTTGAAGATAGGATAAAAACTTTCTGGATTGCTTTGCACACGAGCTTTACTACTGAGTATCCCTGATAGCTTTCTGCTTTCTCTGATTTAAACTTTTTCGAGCAGTGGAGTTTAAGAAACCTATCTGACATACAATCAGGAAATAGGCAGCTCTGACTTGGTAAAAGATCAATCGAACATCTTGTGACCTTTACTATGGTTAAATAAACTCTTTTCTTGTATTCAATGATGTGACAATATCATGTCCTGTATCTATCTACACCCACAAATATGACTTATAATGGACCCCAGATTCTTATGAAGCTGAGGAAATACATTCAGACATGTGTGATAGCCAATATGAACTTGGTTATCAATTTTTTTTAACGTGTTTCATGTCAGCCAATCAGATTTGGTGAGATCTGTGCTACCCAAAATTTTAGGGTCAAGCTAGGATAGGTAAAATTCCTCAAAAAGATATGAAAAAGGTAATTCTAAAAGGCTACAGACACTAGTCAAAAGGTAGGAAAGTGAGTCCTTTGGCTAGAGCAAAATCTCTGTTATCTCTATCATAACTAAGAGATGAGAAGTACTTTAGCTTTGGTCCTTCTTCCTCTAGGAACTTTCTTGTTATAGATAGTAAAGGTAAAAGCTGAACTTTGCAGGCTACAAAAGTCCAGTTTGTTCAAAAGAAATTGTAAACAAGAAAAAAGAGGGAAGTAGAGAAGTTCTAAAGGAACTCAAGTTGGTTTAAAGAGAGTGGAAAGACTTTATTAGCAAAGAAGTATTAAAACTTCTTGCGAACATCTTTTTTGTATATGGTCAGAGGATCAGCGAAAAGAGTTGTAAAAAACAATAAAACAAAAATATAATATCTATTATCAAATATTTATATAAAAGAAAATAAAAATATTTATAAGAATAAAAAAATAATAAAACAAATTGTACAAAATATAATAATATCTTTTAATAATTTAAAAATATACATAATAGCTTATTTATAATGTATACTATTAATAATAAAATATAATTTAATTAAATAAATAATTTAAATTATATTAACAAAATATATTAAAAATTTTTTAAGTCAAATAAACAAAATGAAACTTTATTGAATTATCAGTAATACATTTTTTAGATTATATAATAATTTGTATAACCTTTAACTACCTAGTTCTAATCAAATATGCCAACTTTACCATATTGTAAATCATTTTTTTGTCATTTACTCTACTTTACCTGGTTATATAATATTCCAAAGATCCACTATTGACTTCTATTTTTATTAAGAGGCTTAAGTATATTCCATTGAAATAAGTTTCCACATTTTTTTTTCTTCTAAATAGCATAAATCTTAGGTTGATCTTTACCATATTCAGGCTTCAACAGGTTAGTACAACTTCTAATAGTATATGTCTTTAATCATGTTTTTGATATCCTGACAATTCAATAGTGTTATATTATCTGGCAGCATATAGTCTTCTATTGTCTCATTTTTAACCACTCTTGCAAACTGGCCTATCAGAGTTTTCCTTGATCAAAAAGACTTAGTCTTTTCCAAATGCATCTGCCCTAGTGATGTTCAACAAAATACTAATACCTACTATTAGCTTCTGCAATAGCTATTCTCTTTGGTAACTATTAGTTTAATGATTAAAATGATTTCCCATTAATTGTGTTATAGTCTATTACATTTTTTATAGATACAAGTAATTGAAGTCTCCTTTATCTTCCATAGGATATGGTTTTGACAAGAGGTAAATTTTCTTCATATATTTGTTAAGAGACTTAAGCCAATTGAGGTTTTCTTGGCTTGTCTTGGATCTTTACATATTTCAGATGGTAGAATTTTACAAAGTTCATTTGGCACTAAAACCAGTCAAGGCTGTGTGATTTAATTATATTGTGGTTAAATAGTATTATAAGTCATATTTGTGTACAAGTATATATGTAATAGTGAGTATGTATCTTGTATAATATGATCTATATTGTGAGAACTGTTCTAAGATAAAATTGAACTAGTAATTCACAGATGGTGGCCTGGAAGTATATCCACTATATTATTGATCCACAGGTTAATATATTAAATAATATATATTGATCAATAATATATTAAATATATATTAATTTTAATTACTCCTTCTAATTTTTATTAAGTTAAATATAAATCAATATGAGTAGTTATTTTTGAAAATAACAAAATATTATTTAAAAATATTCTGATAATTTTTTTTATTTAAAATGATTTAGGTTAATTTTTTTATTATAAATTTGAAATACTTATAACTTTATAAATAATAATTAAATATAATAAAAAAATATTTATTTTAAAACTTATATCATGAGTTATTATTTTAAAAAAAATTGGTTAAATATAATTATTGGATAATAAAAAAATAGTATAAATAAATTAGACTCCATTTCTAGAATTTGACTATTTTTATAAGTTTTAATTTTTTTAAAAATACTTATATTTTCGTCAATTATAATTGTATTCAATATAAAAATATTTTTAAAGCTTATATCATAAGTTAACATTTAAAAAAAGATTTTAAATCTGATTACTAGATAATAAAAAAATAATATAAATAAATTAGACTTTATTTTAAAAATTTGACTATATTCACAAGTTTGATTTTTTTAAAAAATTTAAATACTTATATGTCTAACTATATATAATTGTATTTAATATAGATGACCTATAGGTCTATAGCACAGTGATACTGCTCCCAGATTGCAATCACAAAATTCAAAGTTCAATACCACATAAGGACCAAATGAAAATATCACATCACAATGAATTCAGTACTCTATTGAATAACAGTAAATGGCATTGGGCATAGACCTGGTTATCTTATCAATAGTTAAAATAAAAGAATCTAACAATATACAGTATTACTTGTAGTTGATCTTACCAGATCAGGCCAGTCTACAGGTGTTGTAAGATTATTAGTATCTTATCAGTATCCTAATAAGATAAAGAAGTATAGGACTGATCTCACAGTCAATCGGAATTAAGAGTGGATTGACACCAGGTACCTTGATGATCTTATCGATTGCAAGAAGTTAGTATAAGTCAAGAAGATTGAAGTTCTGAAGAGAGTAAATATTGTACCAGTGGGATGCTTAAAAGTATAGCCAGTTGCTACAGCTTATTATTGGGAGACATTGATGGAAGGAGAAATATGTGGACCATGTTGAAGTCTCAAATCTGGGAACAGGTTAGAGTGAGTGCAACAGTCTAATAACTAGATTACTCTATAAAAGTGTTCTAGGAAAAATTAAGAGAACGTCATATAGTTTCCCTTAATAGACTAGTTAGTATATATAATATGTAATACATTTACTATGCAAAAATCATTATATATATAGCATTATTTTTAAATAAATAAAAACTATAGTTTAGAGCAAAGATTTTAGCAGCAATTACTGCAGTAGCAGTCACAGGATATAACAAACAAATAACTATCTATGCAGACTCTCAACTTCTGATCCAGAATATAGGAAAACTTATGCAAAAAGGTCCAATACACAAAATAAAAGAAGTGCGACTCATATCTAATATAAATGAAATCACAGAACAGCTTTACCAATACATAATATGGCATAAAATAGCTAGCAAGGACAAAGATCCAATACACACTCGATCATATATATTGGCACAGGAAGTACTCAAAAAATATATGATAGAATAATCTACTATACTTAATGCATACACCTTCAACTGAAAACTGCTAAGCTTCTATTTCAACAAAAAAATAGAGATATTAAAATCAATCTGAAAGACAATCAAAACAATTCAACAGGCCATACATACCTTCAATTGTATCAATTTCAAATAAAATCAAACAATAGCTTCACAAAACAGAAAAGAAATAAACTGGGAGCTAAGTTTCAAAATATCCACCCTACAGCGATAACATCAGACCATACTGACTGATGGGATTATGCCTAACATATATTAAAAATAAAACTTTGAAACCAGAAACTTCCTACAGTGCACAAACTACACAAAAGGTTCTTTGACCTATATAAAAACAATCAAAGTTTCATTTGCATGAGTGACAAAGACAACAAACATCCCTTTATCTGTAGGTACCACAGTATAGACATATATAAAGAAATCAACAAGTGCATAATCAAAGAGATAAATAACAAAAGAGAAACCAATGACTATCAAATAGACATTACACAGGAGGTACATACGAATACAACATCCAAAAGCACTAATCTTTAGAGAAAGGATCAACAGGACCCTTAATAACCTTATAATAAATAAACTAGAACAAGACAAGCTGATAGACATGATCAAGTCAATGGCCAAATATACTAGATTTATAACATACTACATCTGGCTAGATAGATACCACAAGATGGCAATTTGGAAGAAAACTCAAGGCATAACTATGAACATCAAAAAGTAAAAATGAAAACACAACAAATATAAAATATCAAAAGGAAACACCATAAAAAAGCAACATGAAATCCAAAATGACATGTTGGGTGAAATAATCTTGAAAACACAAAATCTTTTTACAATCTTAATAAAAAGTACTAACAAACCTAGTCATATTAGTTTTCTTTAACAGAAGCAATATGCCATAAGAACTTCTATTAATCAATTAGCTTTTTAATAATATAGTAATAGAGAGTATAGAGAAAACAAGTTTGTAAAATTGCTTTACTGAATCAAGTAATATGTTTTGATACTATACTAATAAATTAGGCCTATTTCACCTTTTAAAAAAATTTTTTAATATAAAAATATTTGTTTTAAAGTTACAGTTACTTCCAAAAGTTTGAGTCTACTTATTATGTTTTATTATAAATTTCAACTTTTATAATTTTTAAATCCTTAATTATATGACCTGTGGATTATAGCACAGTGGTAGTGCTCCCAGGTCACAATCACAAGGTCCATAGTTCAATACCACACAAGGGCCAAGTGAAAATTTAGTCATTGGTAATACATAGATCTCATCTATTCTAAGGTGAGGATCCAGTATCCCAATATGGCCATAACAAAAAATCAACCACTTATTATGCCTATAACAAGACAAAAAATTAGCTCAGTGTACTAGTTGACTATTAAAATAGGTTCTAAACGAGACAATGCCAAGTGTTACAATGCTTTAATCAAGACCAATTCCCTATCTAAGTGGCAAAATTGAGCAGTAAGATATTCTGGTATTTAAGAAAAACACAAGACAGGTTCTCCAAAGAGGCAAAACTAGGTTGCTATAAAGGATAGGCAATAACAAACAGGACAGACCCCCATAAAAAAATATATATACTAATAGGAGTCATAAAGATCCTATATAAGAGATTCCTGATATTGGTAATACTAAGCATCTTAGGTAAGTTCTTGACACATTAGCCTCTCTACACAGAGATAGCAATAAGTTGTCCAGTGGACTACGGTTCTAGAAAGTGTCACTTTGATTAGATGAGATTTAATAAACATAAGTTTAAACTAGAAGATACCTATTAAATTGGTAGGTTAAAACATCTCTAGTCCCTTTGACTTTGTTAAGAATTAAGAAAAAATCCTATACTAAATGGTTACATAGTTACTCTATCCTAGTTGAGTAAAACATAAATAGATGCCCCTTGTACTATTTGTTGATCTACAAAACTTTAGACAGTATAGATAATTACTTATCCTAGTTGTTTCTAAGATCTATCTAATAATTAATAAAGATCCTGATACTGGAGCAAGAATGAACTAGTGTATTAAAAAAAAATCCTTAATTATATAATTTTTTTTTTTTTAAAGTCCAACTTGACTGGAGAAATTTTATTAAGTATTTGTGATAGTACAGTATTGATTACATGAGCGATTCATCTAACCTATTTTTCTATATTACCTTACCCAATAAAAATCCCAATTTTGCCATGATGTGACACCATTTTGTCAAGTTGCCCTGTTGTGCCTGGGCCACATAGCATCTGAATGTCTACTATTGGACTTGAATTATATTTTTTTAGTGGGCTTTTTGAGAAGTGTGTTCCTTAGTTCTTGATGCTTTGTTTCGCATTTTTGTTTATGTGTACCGTGGTGGATCCTTATCATATTTAATCCTTAGAAAGCTGGTTGTACTCTAATATGTGCAGACTCTATGGTCTTGTGCTAATATCCTGGTGATTCAATGGTGTTGTCTCCATTGATCAACCAATAGTCTTCCATTGCTTCATTCTTAATTACTCTTCAAATATGGCCTACAGGGTTTTCCTTGGTAACTTCGTAGCAGATTGCTCCTTCCATTGGATTGGTTACCTTGGTGATTGTTTCTGAATTTCTTCTCCCAGGGTCTGCTCCTGTGGTTCCCATCGTGACGCTAATGCTAATCACCAGCCTTGCATACAGCTGTCCTTTCTGGTAGCTGTTGATTTTATGATCGTGATAAGATCTCCCATTAATTGATTACGGCTTGTTACATATTTAATTGGTGCAAATGACCAAAGTCTCCTAGATTTCCCATGAGGATGTTTTTTGAGAAGAGGTAGGTGTTTTCACATTTCCATTAAAGGCTTGAGTCCAGGGTCTTTCCTGGCTTATCTTGGTATCTTTACATACTTCGGGCTATAGAATCTTCTATGATTTTTCTTAGTACTAAAATTGACCAAGGATGTATGACCTAAATTATTATATCATGGTCAGATGATAGGATTTTTATAGATTGTGTTTAGTATACAAAGATATTGTAGTGATAAGCATACATCTTATACAATGTAATCTATATTGCAGAAATTATTCTCAAGTGGGATTGAACCAGTAACCCACGGGTGGTGACCTGGGAGTACATCCACTGCACTATTGACTCACAGGTCTCTTAATTATATAATATTTTTTTTTTAATAGGAATACAGAGGCCCAGTATTATTGAAGTTGTAGTAGTGATTTAATGAGGTACAATTTGAATTAAAACTATAGTAAAGACTATATTACTTCAGATTCTATAACTCGACCTCAACTTTCCCTAAAATAGCAACTAACTGTTACAATAAACTCATTTATCCCAGTTTTTCATGTGACCCATATGGCATGTTGCCAGAAGAGGCCTTACTACCCCCCACCTACGTTCAGGCCCTTACCATATGTACTTGTCTATCAGCTGGCTTAGACCTGAGACTCTTTTCATATCTTATCCTACCAAATATTCTTTTTACACTACTTATTATAGTATGCCTATAGAATATTTACGTAGAGTCTTAGATGTCATCTCATCACATTTGAGTATCCTTTTTACATAATCTATTATAGTATGCCTATGGGGTAACTGCGTGAAGTCTTGGATGGGTTGTCAAATTTTTGGTAGAAATCCTCTTCTTATGCTAATGTACCTAGGTACTGTTAGTCCCTGAATTTTTTACAGCAAGCAGATCTTCAGCCTATTTTTAGGAGCTTTGTTAGAACCTGTCTTGTAACAAGGTGGCTTCAACACTAAAACTGGTTGAAGCATCTTGTAATCTTTGATTATACTATAATCAGATAGGATCTTGGTCAAAGGTGGCAATGATCATTATTATGAGATGGATGGAATCTTTCTGTATCACCTAGGCTTAAGTGATACTGCCTCGTAGTGGTATTGAACTCGAAAACAGTACTTGGTAACCTGGGAGCGCTACCACTATACTATAGACCCACAGGTCCTTAATTATATAATAAAAAATTATAAAATTTATATATATATATATATATATATATATTTTAACAGGGGCTTACAGAGGTCCAGTTTTATTGAAGTTGTTAATAGTAAATTAGTGAGTTCATATGAAATTATAGACTGAAGTAAAGGTTATATTACTTAGATACTATAACTCATACCACCTTTCCTTTACATAACGGTTAACTGTTACAATAAACCTATTTGTCCTGCCCAAGGACCCATGTGGCTTGTTGCCAGAAAAAACCCTACTACCCTCCTTCCTACGTTCAGGTCCTTGCCATGTATACTTGCCTTCTGGCTGGCTTAAACCTGAGACCTCTTTCATATCTCGTCCCGCTGAATATTCTTTTTACACTACTTATTACAGTATACCTACGGAATATTCATGTGAAGTCTTAGATATTATCTCATTCTGTTTGAGTACCCTTTTTATATGACCTATTACAGCCTACCTATAGAGTGACCATGTGGAGTTTTGAACAGATTGTCAAATTTTTGATAAAGATCCTTTTCTTATGCTAACGTGCCTAGGTGTCGTTAGTCCCTGAATTTTTATAGCAAGCAGATCTTCAGCCTATCTACAGGAGCTTATTAGAACCTGTCTTGTGATGAGGTGGCTTTAGCACTAAATCGGCTGGAGCATCTTATGATCTTTTGATTATCCCATGATTGAATAGGATCTTGACCATGGGTGACAATGATCAATATCATGAGACGGATGAGAACTTTTTGTATCACCTGGGCTTAGGTAGTATTGCTTCACAGTGGTATTGAACTTGGAGACAGTACTTGATGACCTTGGAGCATTACCACTGTGCTATAAACCTACAGGTCTAAAATTCATATATATTATATCTTAATACTAGTTTTACTTATTATATTTTTTTCAAAAATTTTTTATATATAATTTTTAAAGTTTTATTGTTAAAAAATTTCTTTTTTTATTAAATTTTTACATTTGAAATTTTGATTGGCTTTTATCAAAATTTATAAAATAATTAATAAAAAAATAAAATATTTAGTAATAATAAATCTTTAAAATATATTAATAATAATTATGGCTCTTTTTAAAAACTCTTTAACCATATATAAAAAAGACATTAACAAAAAAGTTTTCTTATTTTCTTGTTAATGAAATCTTATCATTCTCTTTAAACCAACATTAAAAATATCTCAGAAGTTATATTAATTATTCTATCTTCTTGTTTATATTTCTTCTCAAATAAAAACCTAACTGTTAGTGACCCGAAAGCTAGAAAATACCTTTTCTATCAATAGTAAGAAAGTTCTGAAAAAAAGAAGAACTGATATTCTGCTATCTATCCATATATAGGGAAATATTACAGAATAATTGTCTATAATTAAAGAGCTATTACAAATGTGCTATATTCGCTCTCTTTATCACTGTGGTTGACTCTAATAATATTCTTTCTTGATTCTTCTACGGAATTTTATCTATCTCAGCTTGATTTTGAATTTTTAATAGCAAAAAGTTTCTCATAATTTAATTGATTTAATATAATCATGTTAGTAAAAGGATGTAAACAAATTCTTATTGATTATCTTTTATATTTGAATATTTTTTCTTAGTATCCATAAAAATTTGGGGTTCATTATAAGTTATTTAGATTGATATAAGTAAATATAGGACTCTATTCTTTACTACATCATTGGTTCCTCTTCAGAAAAGAGAAAAATAAGAAAACAAACTCAAAAGCTTAGTTAACTCAACCCTCTGGATATAGAGACCTAACATATATCTCATAAGTTTATTACAATCAAGATACAATTGAACATGTAGCAAAACCTACACAGCTAAATATATGCTTCTCTCTAATCCTCTCTCTAGTAGAAAAAATTCTTATCATCATTAAAAATGCTAGTCATCCACACTAACACTAAGAAAAACTTCTTTTTATCATTTTCTATATCAAATTGACTGCACTGATAACTGTCTTAAAGATTTTTCCCTTTTTATTTAACAAAAGTAGTTAACTTCTATATTTACTGAAACCTGGCTAGAAAGTAACTTTACTAAAAGGATATAGAAGAGTTTCCTGCAATATTGAAGCAACCTTAGATAAAACTAAATAAGTGATACCATTACTTGACATTGTGAGATATTTATTATTTAGAAAACCGATGAGCCAGTATTTGAATATTGCTAGTTGTTGCAAGTCAATGTATGGTAATGCTTTATCAATACTCTCACTCCACATACATTTTTGATGAAGCTTCTTCCTTCAAAATGAGCTTTATAGTAACAAGCTACTAAGATTTGAACCTTTATTTGAAGTAATTATATCTTAAAGTCTTATAACATACACTACAAAGCCCTCACAACATTCTGTCAAGACTTAAATTCTCTTAGATACATAATTTAACTTTCTACAGCATTTTTTATTATGAGGTTTTTTTTATGCTATAGTTTTTGAAATATATTATATATTAACTTAGTCTTATAGTCTCTTCTTTCACTCTATTTATTTCTACCTCTCTTGTTAATACAATATACTAGTAGAACTTATGTATGCTAGATTAGCTTAAATTATAAAATTAATAGTCTAAGTGAATTATTTCTGGGTAAACTGTTTATTAGATAGCTCTAGGATATATAGTCTTATAAATTGCTTGTATTATTTTGTATCTCATCTCAACAATTAATAAACTAACTATTAGTGGAGTTAAAAAAATGTATTAATAAAAAATTTTTTTAAAAAATATAAAAAATAGAATAAGTATTCAGACATAATATATATAGTTTTTATAATTTTTGACTATATAATGATTTAAAAATTGTCAAAGTTGAAATTTATAATAAAAATATAGTAAGTATATTCAAACTTTTGAAAGCAACTGTATGTCATAATCTATTATTTAAAAAAAGATTATTTAAATTGGATTACTTAATAATGAAAAAAAAGTATAAATATATTAGATACTGTTTTTAGAATTTTACAATTTTTGCATGTTTAATTTTTTTAAAAAAATCAAAATACTTATATCTCTGTCAATATGCAATAATATTTAATATAGAAGTATTTGTTTTAAAGCTTATATTATATACTATTATTTAAAAAAAGATTGTTTAAATCCAAATACTTTATAATAAAAAATAGTATAAATATATTTGACTTTATTTTTAAAATTTAAATATTTTAACGAATTTAATTTTTGTAAAAAAATTAAAAAATATATTTATTTATCAATATGTAATTATATTTAATCAAAAAATATTTAAATAAAGCTTATATTATAGACTATCCTATAAAAAAAGTATATTTAAATATAATAATTAGCTAATGAAAAAATAATATTAGAATTTGAAAATCAAAGTCACCTTTAGTAGAATTATTAATAAATATAATATTCTTATAGTAATAAAAAATCTTACTATTTTGTAATACAATCTGAGAGATCACAACTACCTTTCAATATCTTTTCTATAATTAACACTTCAATTCCCCAATATTTCCATTCTCAATCTTACTATTAATTAACAATACACATGCAATTATAATAATAGACTGAAACAAATTTATAAACTATTATATCAACTTATTTGACATATTCCTTAACAAGTCAGCTATATGCAAACACTCATTCTTTGCAAATCTGGAAATTATTATTAAAGCAAACAATAAACTTAGAAATATTGACCAATTTATAAAAAAAGCTTTAGATCTAAATTCTTGACTAAATACTTTTAATTAGAATCAAGTTTCACAAGTAAAACTCAGATTACTATTCTGACAATATATGCCCTAGATATAATATAGCTCCAGAGAACTTATTTCTTATCTTTTCTTGTTCTTATAACAAATCTCTACTCAATAAAAAATAAATCTAAATTTAAAATCTTATTTTAAGTCACAATCTAAAGTGTGTAAAACCACTTACTTTATTAATATCTTTAAATTAATAGAAAATACTTTGCTTAACTTAGCCACTAGCAAATTCAATCACTTATTTAATCTTTTTTAAAAAAAATATTATTTTCAACTATATACTTAAAGTTCTCTATAAGACCTGAAAATAGTGCCCTACTATATCAACTACTTCACCAATCTCAAGAATAAAATGGAAAAAAACAAGCAGCTCCTAAATCTTTAAATTTAAGTATAAATGACAATACTATATTTAGCTCTATTGCAACCTTGTTAAGTAACTCACACAATTACATCAATAAATCATTTTCACTTTAGCTATAGTATAATTATTTTGAATTGGCATTAGCTATTTAATACTATTGATATAAGTCCACTTTTGAGATATTAACTGGCACCAATAGGTTTGTTTTAATAGGCTACAATTAATTTATAATTGTAAATATTGTTTATGTAATAACAATAAATACTCTTATTTAAATAAAGTTTTATATTTAAAGTTTATTTGTAATAAAAAATAATAATATTTGAATTTGATTATTTTCACAAGTTCAATTTTTTTTGAAAAATTAAAATAATTATATATCTGTCAATATATAATCAAATTTAATAAAAAATATTTATTTTAAAGCTTATATCATAGGCTATTATATATAAAATGTTTATTAAAATCTAATTATTGATTATTCAAATATTTATATGAACAAAATTATATTTTATTTTCAAAATTTGAAATTTTTTCATTATACCTTCTTTAAATTTTGAAAAAAAACTTTCTTCTTTATTAAATTCTTATAATACTTATCTTCTAATTTTCAATTATATTCTTTATTCCAAAAAGTTTTATTACATCTGTTAAATATAATACTACTTTGCAATTTTTTGACAATTAATTGTAACAATTATATGATTATTTTTCAAATAATTCTTATATTGAAAAATTATTTTTTTTAATTTTCACAATATAATAAAATTTATTAAATTATCAAATTATTAAAATAATATATAGTTTAATTTCTATAAAATATAAATTTAGCATTTTATTATTAATTACTAATTTATATAATAGAACAATATTAAAAAATATTAGTTTTATTTTAATAATAATCAATTTTTTACTACTCTTAAAAAAACCAAAAAATCAAACTTTTAATTTAATAATTATCAAAGAT
>CAJVPT010003655.1:0-14814 GCA_910592055.1 Acaulospora colombiana
GATCTCTGTCTGAAATAATTACCTTGAGCAAGCCATGGTTTCTGAAGATGGTTGTGAAGAAAATCTTGGCTACTTCTAGGGCAGTGGCGGAGGTATGCATCGGTTGAAAATGTGTTCTCTTTGAGAGACGGTCAACAAACACAACTATAGCGTCATGCCCTTGTCTTGTTAGGGGCAACTGCATAATGAAGTCCATGATAATTTCTTCCCATCTTTTACTAGGGGTTGACAGGAGCTGGAGAAGTCCGGCAGGAGTCTGGTTGCTTGCTTTATTCCTTTGGCATATATCACATGTTTGTACATACCATTGGATCTCTTTGCCCATTTTTGGCCAGTAGAAGTTTCTCATTACGGCTTCCATGGTCTTGTTTATTCCCAAATGTCCAGTGATTTCAACATCATGACATTCTTGCAGGATGTATGTCATTAATTTCTTATCAGCAGGAATGGCTAATCAGTGTTCCTCTCGAAGATATATGCATCTATCACACAGTTCAAAATGTTTGGCTTTTGCTCGGGCCTTTTCATCAGCTTGTTCAGGATGTTGCAGAGTTTTTATGATCGGTGCAAAGTACTTATCATTCTGGTACCCTTGTTCGAGGATCTGGTCATTTATTAAGGTTGCAGTTAAGGTGGTTATCACTCTCAGTTGTGGCTTTCTTGACAATGTATCAGCCACTACGTTGATTTTGCCAGGTTTATATTTTACCATAAAGTCATGCGCTTGCAGGGTTTTTAACCATCGGTCTTGTCTTCTTGACAAGTTGGACTGGGTTCTAATATACTCCCAGGATGTGTGATCTGTTACTACGGTAAACTTTTGTCTTTCAAGATACATATGCCATGTTCGAATGGCATGAATGATGGTCAACAACTCTTTCTCATGTACAGCATAATTCTGTTCTGCTGGGGATAACTTTCTGGATTCATAGGCTACAGGTTGTTCACCTTTTCCTTGGTCTTGCGCAAGTACAGCTCCAATGACATAGTTAGAGGTGTCAGTAGTTACTATCAAGGGTTTGGTAGGATCAGGAAGGAGAAGGATTGGAGTGGTAATAAGTTTCTCTTTTAATGCTTCAAAGGCACTCTGGGCTTCCTCTGTCTAAACAAAATCATGATCCTTATGTAAGAGATCGGTCAGTGGGGTGGTGATGGATGAAAATTTTTTTACAAACTTTCGATAGTAACTGGCTAATCCCAGGAATAATCGAACTTCTGATACATTAGTTGGAGCAGGCCAACTTTTGATAGTTTCCACTTTTCGTGGGTTAACTGCAACTCCTTCTTTAGATATGAAGTGACCTACATATTCCACTTGTTCTTTGACCAATTCGCATTTCTTGACTTTAGCATATAACTTATGCTTCCTAAGGGTAGAGAGAACAACACGAACATGTTGGAGGTGTTCCTCTTTTGTCTGGCTATAGATCAATATATCGTCTAGATAGACAATGACAAACTTATCCAAATAGTCACGGAAAATGTCATTCATCAGGGTCATAAAAGTGGCAGGAGCATTTGTTAGACCAAAAGGGAGGACAAGAAATTTATAATGTCCATATCTTATATGGAAGACAGTTTTGTGAATATCGGAATCCTTGATATGGATCTGGTGGTACCCAGAATAAAGATCAATCATTGAAAAATACTTGGAACCAGTGAGATGATCCATAAGTTCATCTATCCTTGGCAGAGAATATCGGTTCTTGATGGTGATCTTATTCAAAGCCCTATAGTCCACACAAAGTTTAAGGGTTCCTTCTTTCTTATGCACAAATAATACTGGGGCACCGAATGGAGAGATGCTTGATCTGATAAATCCCTTGGTCATAAGCTTAGCAAGCTATTTCTTTAGTTCATTCATCTCCACATATGACAATCTGTAAGTGGGTTTTGATGGAGGTTCAGACCCAGGAATTAGCTCTATAGCATGGTCAATGTTTCGCGGTGGTGGTAGGTTATTAGGGAGTTCAGTAGGAAATATATCTTCAAATTCCTGAATAAGAGCTTTGCCCTCTTCGTTCATATCATTTGGCAGTTCAAGAATATTGGTGGAACAAATAGTAAACAATTCAACTGTTTCTGGAGTGGCAGCTAATTGATGACGGGAGATATAGATCGTGGAGCATTCAGAGGTAATACCAGCTTTCTGGGCATTGGCGTTGACTTTGATGGTGCGCTGTCCATATTGGAAGGTGAGAGTGTTACTTCTCCAATTGATGTTGGGATTTGCGAAGTACAACCATGGTTTTCCTAGTATAGCATCATATTGTGGCAGGTCCAGAACTTGTGCAGTGATACCAGATGCTTTGTATGCATCTAACTCCAGCTTTTCGATGTTCAGTTCTTTTCTTACTTTTTTCTTACGGCCATCGGCCAGTTCTATGGTGAGTGGTTTAGATATAGCACTTTGTAGCAAGTGGTATTTCTTGACAAACTTTTTATTAACAAAATTTCTGAAGACTTCACTGTCTAGAAGAATCCAGGCAGGTTTTTCATTAATCTTTCCATTGAACCGCAATAACTGTTCTCAGTTCTCTTCTAGTTTGATAAATTCAGCAGTAGAGAATGACGATGGTTCCTCTATTTCTATCTGAAAATTTCTGGCTAGTCTCTGAGGGCATTTTCTTGCAACTTGCCCTGATTTTCCACATTTAAAGCAGAGTCCTTTCTGCATCATATATTTCTTTTTCTGTTCATCCAACTGGTCCAACTCCATGGGAGTGGTCTGTCAGGTATCAATTGGAGATGTATAGGCAGCTGTTTGGTGCGAATGACGATTCTGTGATAACTGATTCCTATTATTGGAACCCTGGTGGTTTCTCTGTTCATTCCTTCGTGGCGCTGGCTGTCCAGAGCCATATATAGCGATGTCATATCTCACGGCCTGTGTTCAAGCTTCTTCAAAAGAATTGGAAGAGCGGTAGCTCACTTCTATACATGTGGCAGGTTTCAATTCCTCCACAAAATATGCAATTTTATCAGCCTCAACCATATTATCAATTTGACCCAAGATGTTTCGAAAGGCCATGCCATACTTTTGCATAGAACCAGTCTGGCGAAGCCTTTTTAGTTGATGGCGCAGATACTGTTGGTGGTTTGGCGGCTGGAAGGCAGTACGAAGGTCGCGAGCAAAATTGTTCCAATTATCAAAGACATTGACTCGGTTGGCAGCTTGTGTCTCTTGTACTTTATTGAGATACCAATACAGAGCGGCATCTTCTAACCCAGTGGCAGTATACTGTATGCATATTTGTGGTTCTGCGATACCTTGCACCATGAAAATATTGAGACATTGTAACATCCAAGTAATAACATTCTCTTCTGGGGCTCCCTTGTATGTGGGAATCCTGACGAAGATTTTGGAGGCAGTAGCATCTTGATATTGCTGTGGTGCGGGAACTTGTAATTGTCCCAACCCTTGGGCAAGGGCTACCATAAATTCTTGAAATTGTGTTCTATTCATCACAACAGAATCTGAAGAAGAAGCTTATGAATATGTGTGTGTATATATGTGTGTATGTATATATGTGTGTGTGCGCGGTCGCGTAATTGTAACAGTCCGCTGCTACCAAGTTGTAAAAAACTTTATTTCAATAAGTCAGAGAACAATTGTTATTTGGCCAACAAGACAACAAAGTTGTTTTATTTTAGGAGAGGCTTTTCCTCTCTATATAAGAATCTGGCCTAAAGTACTTTTTAGTTAAAATAACATAAATAAATCTATAAATACAATAATTAAAAATACATAAATCTTGACATAACGGACGTCCAGACTTATGGGGCTATAATATAACTTAAAAAGAAAAATAAGAAGAAAAATAATAATAATAAAAGAAATCTATTGGTTCGCGCTACTACTGTTTACGGGGCTAATTTCTATTCTAGGGAAACAAGACAAATTAACTATAATGAAAGGCACTCAGCCCGGGATAGCTAAAGATGATCTCAGATGATATTATGCGGAGAGTCCAAAAATAGTAGACAGGGCGGACTTCGGGTCCATAGTTACACAGAGTCATGTATACTTACACAAAATTGATGGGGGCAGGCGTGGATTTGTTACATTGTAAGGCAACTCTTTATATGAGGCTGGAAGTGTCTGTTTAGAAGGGGGCAGTTGGAAGTAGCTTTCTGTGAGCTTTGCTGGGACATAGTAGACATCTCTGAGTTGGTTTGTAAGCTGCCTGAGATTTCTGAGGTCACTTCTTTTGGTGAGGGGAAAGAGCTTTTTGAGCTTTCCTTTGAGTATCGAGGGGTTTTCTGAAAGATTTGATCTTTGAATTAAAAAGGTTGTCAAAAGGAGGTCAAAGTTGTAGAACGCTCTGAGGCTTCTGGCAACTTCAGCGATAGGACTGAGTGATGCTAATGGTATTGCCCTTGATAATTTAATTTTGATTGAGCTAGGAATTTCTTTTAGTGATTGAGGAAGGTTGGATAAGTTTTTCTTTATCCATTCCTTGCATTGAGTGGAGATTTCTTGGTAGTCTATTTTGTCCAGGGTAGGATTGATAAAGAAGTTAAAGAGGTATTCCAGCATCTGCACAATTTGCCAGAATTTCATTGTTTTGATGTCTGTGGATCTGATGTAGGCGACTGCGAGGGCTTTTTAATGATAATTCTGATTTTTCTCTTAATAGCTTGATTGATATATCAAATGTTATTGTTTTTTATGTAATTTTCATGAAACTTTTTCACTATGTTTTCATACTCTCTCTAGTGTTGACCCTTGATGATTTCCTCCCTGAAGAAGGTTCTGAAGAAATCTCGGTTCCTATGTAGGATTTTAGTGAAAATGGATTTGGTATTAGGCTTTAGGCCTGGGTTGCTTTCTTCTCTTAATTTCAAGAACTAGTCGACAATGGCTCTGGAGGTGCGCTCGCAATTATCGAGATCTCTGCATAGTTCAATTAGCTTTGCTTGTTCAGCTTCTGGATTAACATCTTTGATATCATTGTTTATAGTCAAGGGGGATGAAGGTCTGGTTTTGGCTTCTTCAATTGCTTCATCTGTCCATAAGGATATCACCTGAAATTGAGATGAATCTGATTAGAGTGGAGTAAGATTGTTATCCACTTCCGTATTTGAACTGTTTGTGTCTGTAAATGATGATGTGACTGCTTCACTTGTGGATAATTGGGGTGCGAGCATGTGCTATCAGAATTAGCATAGTACTTGTGTGGACTGGTGCAATTTACTTCATGTATTATATTTAGTGCATGAGGATTGATATGACCTGCGACATGTGTTGCAATCATTGCTTGAGGACTGGAGTGATCTTTGTTGCACTCAAGGGACTCTGCATGCATAGTTTCAGGGGAACAATCAATCTGCATTTCATTGTTACTGCTTATTTCCTCATTTGGGGCAGCAGTATTTGGAGGGGTCTAGGGGATTCGGATTTTTGGATTTTGAAGGTTTGGAAGAATTCTTTGGCAATAATTACAACTCTGCTCCATGGAAGGTGTAGATCATAGTTCAAGGCATTCTTTATCACTTCTTTGATGGCATGCTCTTTGTCATTTGTGTTCAGTTTAAAATCTGTTTGGTGTTTAATAAATTCGTTTAGTGTCTTCAAGGACTTGGAATCTAAAAGTGAGGCAGTTGCTTTGAGTTGGGATTTGAGGAGCTGTTTTGTGACTTCAAACTTTACTTGGATGACTTCGATAGACTCTTCTGTTGATTTGGTGTGCTTTATTGTAGTAGGAATAAGTCAAGAGCTAGGATGGTTGTTAAGAGATGGGACATAAATTTTTTTTGCTGGTTTGGTAACATAGATTTGTAACGTTTTGACATTTTTGTAAATGATGGAGACTTTGAGGTTCCTTTTGTTATCAGTCAAGATTATGTCTAATAAGGTATGTTGAGTATTGATGTTGGAAGGCTTTGGAGGGGAGCTCCGCTCCCTTTTGGTTTTTTTTTTTAGACAAAATTTTTGGTTTCCCTTGAGTGTTTTCCTAATTTGATAGTTTTGATGTAAGTGAGAAAGAGTTTTTTTTTATATTCTGTATAATTACAATATTTCTATTTATAATTTTATTATTTATGACAACAATACCTATTTTAACAATTACTTACCTATTTTAATAATTATTATTTCAATAAATATAATTCTATTATTAAACTTCAATAAATATAATTTTAATGATTATATATATATATATATATATTTTGCATACTAACTTATTCTTGCACCAATATCGGAACCTTTATTAATTATTAAGATAGATCCTAAAAACAACTGGAATAAGTAATTATCTATACTGCTTATAGATTTACAGATCAATGAATAGTACAAGGGGTATCTATTTATGTCTCACCCAATCAGAATAGGACAACTATGTGACCATTTAATATAAGATTTTTCTTAATTCCTAATAAAGTCAAAAGTACTGGTGATGTTTTAACCTATCAATTTAATGGAGAACCATTCAATTTAAACTATGTTTGTATACCCTTATCCAATCAAAGTAACACTTCCTAGAACTGTAGTTCACTAAATGACTTATTGCTATCCCTGTAAAGGGAGGCTAATGTATCAAGAACTTGTCTAAAATGCCTAGCACTACTGATGTCAGGAATCTATTATATAGGATCTTTATAACTTCTGTTAGCATGTATATTTTTTTATGGAACTTGTTTTGTTTTTTGTTATTGTTTGTCCTTTGTAGCAACTCATATTTGTCTTTTTGGAGGAACCTGTCTTGTGTTTTCTTAAACATTAAAATGCCTTGCTGCTCAACTTTGACACTTAGATAGAGGGATCAGTCTTAATTAAGGATGTTATACCACTTGGTCTTGCCTTGTTGAAATCTGTTTTGGTAGTTAGCTTGCATATCAGGCTAATTTTCTATCTTGTTATGGATATAATAAGCAGTCGATTCCTTGTTGTGGTTATATTGGGATACTGGATCATTACCATGGGATAAATGAGATCTTTGTGTCACTGATAGCTAGATTTCACTTGGCTCTTATGTGGTATTGAACTCTAGATCTTGTGATTGCAACCTGGAAATACTACTACTGTGCTATAGATCCATAGGTTCTTTAATGATTATAATTAAAACTAACAAGACTTTTATTTTATTTATTTTTTTTTTATCGCAAATGAGCATTAAATGTGGGCTTTTATTAGAAATTTAATTCATTAGCTTGACATTAATAGTCTTTACATTGTAAATTAACTATAGCCTATTGCGATTTGCTTTCCATGACAGACTACCAGTCATTGACTGGGTATATCATGCAAAGGTCGAATGGCTAATACTCATTCGAAAATGATGAAATTATTGATGGAGTAAAAATGGATAAGTTAGTAGAGTTGTTATGTTGACTAGATATCTGTATTATTTGTTTAAAAAGAGAATCTTTGTAGTTATTGTTACTGTTACTAGAGGTAGAAGGTGTTGCTTTGGTGGGTTTCCATTTGATTCTATTTAGAGGAGCTGTGTTCGCTGTGACCGATCACTGTTTCCATATCTTGTTAAGAATTTTGAGGGATTTATTGACTAATTGTGCTTTGTGTTTTGGTTTGATAAGTTGATTAGAGAATTAATTGGGAACTCCTAGTGCTATTTTGAGTAACAAGGTACCATCCTTAAACTGATGAAGGTGATTAAGATTATTTGTTGAAGAGCTTTTTGTTGTCTGCTTATTGATTAAGTCTTTAAAAAAAGTGACTAGTTTTTTTGCTTTTTGATTCAAAAGTTCGTGATTTTCATTACATGTGAAGACATGGATTTGATCTTCTATAGGATGTTCGCATAGAGGACATTTTGTGTTTGGATAGAATAATGGATATCATTTGTTAAGTTTGGTTCTCGTGGGTAGAGAATTCAAGAGTAGTTTTGTTTGAAATATTATTAAAGTTCTGAATTTTAATTTATTAGCAGCCCAACATTGTTTGTTTGCTAATTTAAGTAGCTTAAGTTTATCAATGGATTTGGGTTTGTAGAACATGACAGTACTAAGAATGGATGCAATTAAATTGCTGGAGTTATTAATGAATTTGATCCAGTGTATAATGTTAGTGCCTATTTTGTTATTGATACTGGGAGACGAATTGTAACTATTAGTGTTGATGAGTGGGAGTGATGAGATTGGATTATTAACTGGTGGTTCGATTGAGTTTTTTTCCTTTGAAAACTCTATTGTAATATATTTTGTTTTGACTAGGTTTTGACAATATTTGATAAAGTGACTGTAGGGAACTCTAATTTGTTTGTTTATATATAAAGGAAAAGAAGACAATAGAGTTGTAGAAAGATAACATTTGATAGTTGTGTTTGAATCAGCAGTTTCAATTTGATTTAGTAATATAGTCCAGGTTTCATTTGATGAATTAGAAAGGTTGGAAAAAAATGTCCGGGTTGTTGATTTTTCAAGGCAAATAAGTTATTGTTGCTGAGTTATGGTTATCTTATTAGGAGCACTTGTCATTTTATTATGATTAGATAAAATAATTATAGAAGGCAGAAGAACGGGTTCTTTTGACATGAGTTGAACTTTGACTTCTTCTAGATTGTTTAGTATTTGAAAGAAATTATTGTTTTTCTTATGCCAAAGTGATACAACTTTGGATATAGGTTGAAAAATTATATATAGCTGAGAGAAACAACCACATAGTATTTTATGATGTATATGATGGTCAAGTATATAATGACATTCTTTTATAATTGATGTGTCTCTGTTATTTTTTCATGATTTTATGAATTCTGATGATTGATTTGCTATATTTAAAGCCCAAAATAATGGAGTCGGATTAGGTTTCGGGAGCATGTTACCATTGATAGGTGAAGATATATTGATTAGGTTTGAGAACCATGTAGGTATTGGTCCTGGATTAATCTTCCTGGCTTTTCTATAAAATTCAGTCCATGAATTTTTGACTGTAGAGTTGAAGCAAAAGAATTGTTTGATCGACCTTATATTCTGTCTGTATAAATAAAGTGCTGTTGATTTTGAAATATTAGTATGTAACCCAATTGAGAGGTGTGGATCATCAGTCTTGAAAGAACATTCCAGGGGGCAAATATTGATATGATATTTATGTGAGAATAAGGCAGCTTCAGTAAACCATGAAAATTTGAATAAGTGGAATTTGCATATAGGGCATTCCCAGATGGCTGTGCTGACCTGAATTGAGTGAATCTCTTTTTTAATAAATGGAAAAGTGATTGGACTTGCTAGAATTGTGACCAGAAGCTTGATGAGAGTTTGATTTTTTCAGTCATTCAGTAAGGTAAGGTTCAAACCTGCTTGAGAATAGACCATCTTGTTGGTGATGGTACGCTCAACACCTAGTTTCGTTTTAATTGCTTTGTTTGTTGTCACTTGTAATTTGTTGAGATCACTTTTTTTAGCAGAGTTATCTGGAGGGCATATTCCAGTTGAGCCGGGATAATCCATTGAGAGACTTGCTTGGTAATAGAGCCATTCCATTGCTTTTATTGTGATATGCATTTAGAAAATTTGTTAGTTTTATCTAACAGGTTTTTCTTCATAGCCATGTCTGGAGATTTTCTAGGTAAGTATATCCTTAAGTATTTGATTGGGTGATTGAAAGGTTTTGGTGTGATATGTGTACCCTCTACTATTAGGCTTTGTTTTCTCTTATCACTTTTCATGGAGTGGCTAGTAATCAGATCAGTTTTTGTTTTGTTACATGTTATATGGTTCATTTTTAAGAATGATGTGAAAATATTCATTGCTGATTGTAATGATCCTAAGGAATGAGAGAATATTGCTACATCATCAATATATGCAAATATTTTTCTAACTGTATTAGATTGTTGTGAATTCTGGAGATAACCGGATCATAGAATATTGTTCAAAGTAGTGGAGCTATTGTTTCACCTTGGTCTAATCCTTAGGATACTACTATTTAAGGAGTCAGGTTGTAGTATGCAATGAATTGAATCGAGCAGTTTTTTAGAAAATTTAAAATTAGATTGTTAAAATTTGTTGAAGTCTTTATTCAAATAAGGGCTAGCTCCAAGCTTTTCAAATTGACAGAGTCAAACACTTTCGAAATATCAAATAATGCTAATCAGTAATATTTGTTGAAGTTGTGTGAAGAGCTGATTAAGGATCTCAAGATAGCTATAGGTTCCAAAGTACTTTGGTTTTTTGTACCGGCAAAATTGGATGATGAAAGAATGTTGTTGTTCAAAATGATGTTTGATAGTCTAGTATTTAAGATTTTTGTAAAAATCTTTCTGCTTGTTTCTATAAGGGCAATGGAACGTGTATCACTTAGGTTGTAAAATCATATAAGCTTCTTGTATAGAAGTGTGATGATAGAGCTTTTCCAGTGTTTAGGAGGGTGACTATTGGACAAAATATTATTAAAGAGATTGATAACTATTTTTTATGTAGATAAACCTACAGTATATGCTTCCATAGTTCGTAAGGAATTTTTGTGGGACCAGAGGCTTTATTTCTAGGAATATTGCAATTGTTGATGTAAATTCTTCTAATGTAATTTTCTCTATCAAATTATGATATATATTTTTTTGTATATTTTGTTTTGATTTGTATTCACGAACCCATGCTTCTTCCATTTCAAAGTTCTTTGGGGTTAAATAATTCTGATAATGATTGATAATTATATTATTGAGGATCTCTGGATCATCTTGAAGTTCGTTTCCATTATAAATAATTGATAGATCAAGGGAAGGTTTAAGAGTGTCCATAGTTATTCTGATGTATTGCTTTGGTTTGAACCAGAATTTTATGAAATTTTCAGTAATATTTTTTTGAATTTGATTACTAATATGTTTAGCTATCTGGGTTTGTTTTTTCCTTAATAGCAATTTGAATGTTTTAGAAAGAAATTTGGGGCTGGGTGGGAGTGTGGAGATTTTGTTATGAAAGTTTTTGGCTGGCTACTGAAGTGATTTTATGGTTCTTCCTAATGCTTTTGATTTTTGTAGGGCTAACTTGATTTGTTTGATAACTTTATTTATTTCTGGGGAAATATGTTGAAGTTTTGATGGGGTTTATTCTTTTCTCATGGGAATGTTTGAGTTTAATACTTTTTTTATAGCAATTTCGAGTGAATTTCAAGTAGGATAAGGGTCCTTAAGAAGGTATAGATCAATGTCTTCTTGTAATGATTTTATCTGTTCTTTAGTAACTTTGTTAAATTGATAAGCTCTTGTTGAGAATAAGATACATTGTAGTTTGTATTCAAACCATTGGAAGCATATATTGATCATTTTATGGTCTGTTAATATAACATTATTTTCTGTAATATTGTAGCTTAATATTTTGCTGGCCAAGTTAGGTGTGATCCATAGTTGGTCAATCCTTGAGGCACTTTTTATTGTTTGATAAGTGAAGAGATGATCTTTTGCTAATGCTTTCACTATATCAATTATGTTTTTTATGTATTGATAAATGTTTCTTTTCCGATTATTTGTTGAAGCATTTATAGCAGAGGTATTTAAAGGATATGTGTTAAAGTCTCCTTCAATTATGAATTCAGTTTCTGGATGTGATAATAGTATATTATTAAAAGAGAATATAGCTTTCTCTCTAAGGTCATTATCATATGGTAAGTAGAGAGCTACGATAATAATATCTATCTTGAGCTTAAATTTTAAGTGAGCTGCATACCAAAATTCATTTTCAGTGTATGTTTTGAAAATATGACATGATAAATTTTTTGAAATGAGTAAGTACACACCATTACTAGGGGAATTGATGAATATGCTAGATATAATCATGTAATTGTAAAGTTTTTGGAGTAAAGATTTTGTAGGGTATGTTTTGTTTCAGTGAGAATGTGTATGTTTCTGGGATTATCTATTGATGAAATAAGATATTGCAATTTTCCTAATTGATTTAATCCTTGGGTATTTAGAACAGAGATTGTAAGAAGGTTTTTTAATGTTTTTGATAACTTAGATATTGATTGTATAGGAGGGTTTTTGGAGTTAGATATGTAAGTAGGAGATAAGATATCAGGGGAATATTTATAGGGAGGTAATAGAGTAAGAGTTTGTAAAAAATAACTATTATCAAGTGTGGATTCTATCATTAATAAAATTTGGAAAGAAGAGTTGCTTTGGGATTAGGCAACTCTGCAATAAATTCATTGGGGAGGATAAGGAAGTAGAAAAGATCTTTAAGGATTGTTAGATTTGTGTTGAAATTTTCATTATCTTTGATAGAAAAGTTCATCGTGATGTTTTTTTTCTTTAGAATTTCAGCAGATGATTCAATCTCGTAAGTTTCAGAAGATAAGGAGTAATCCAATCTCTAGAAATTGAACCATGAAATGAAGAATTGATTTTCTTAATATGTTGTTTGAAGGATGGATTATTTTAATCAAGCAAGTCTTTGGTGATGCCCAGTATTTGTTTGATAACTGAAAAGTCAGTAGGGATTGGAGGATGGTCAAACTGTTTAAGTAATGGGTCAATCCATTTTGAATTTAAAGGAAGTAAATAAGAATAGTATAAAGAAAGTTGTTGAAGTAACATGTTAACTTGATCTTGATTTGTGATAGGGAGTGAGATACCAGTGTTCTCACTGTACCAATGTAATAATGGAAGTGGAAGTTTTTGGATAAGATAATCATTTGATAGAAATTGAACTGCATAGTTATGTTGTCTAAGATTATTGATTGCATGCCGAATTTGTATTGGATCATTTGGAATAGAAAACATGATAGCTAACATTTCAGGGAGCTGTTGATATAAGTCTGGAAGTAAATATTTTGATGGAGGAAGGTCGAGGTATAAATCTGAAAATTTTGAAGGAACATAGTATAATTCCCTGAGTGGCTTAATAAGGTTTTTTAGAATTCGAAGTTTGAATCTTTTTCTGATAGAAAATTCCACTTGTAGTTCTTCTGGAAGGTTGTTTGGGTCTTCAGGTAGGTTAGAAAGTTGTTTAAAGTAATTGTTGGGTAGGAGAGCAAAGTTATAAAAACTCCTTAGAGCTTTGGCTGTAGCACCTGTAAGACTGGGGCTGTTTAGGGGCAAAGAATGGAAAAGTTTTATTTTGATTCTTGAAGGTATATTGGAAGGGTTTGTAGGAAGAGTAGGAAATTTAATTTTGATTTGTTTCTCGGTCTGAGCCATGATTTCCTTATAATCAATTTTTTCCAAGATAGGATCGATAAAGAAGTTGAAGCCAAATTCAAGTAACTCAATTGCCTGCCAGTGACAGAAAAGAGCAAGATTGTTTGATCTGAGAAATGTAGCTAGAATAGATCTATTAATTATAATTCAGATCTTTTTCTTCATGGTCCGATTAATATAGCTGATGTTGTGTTTGTTTATATAGTTATTATGAAACTCCTTTTCCACAGCTTCATATTCCTTCTGATGATTTCTTTTGATCTCATCTAATTGAGTAAAAGAACAGAAGAATAATCTGTCTCTATATGACTATTTGATAAGGATCGTAGATAAAGATTTTGGTGAGAAAATTGTTGGGAGGTCTCTGATTTTGATGTACAATTTTACTAAAGCTTTAGGATTTCTAGGTATGCTAGTAATTAAATCAACTGTCTCGAATATTGTTTGATTATGATTAGAAGGGTCTGAGGTTCTAATATCATGTTCATTAATAGAGTTTTTTGTTTTATCTACCCATGACTAAAGATTGGGATTGTGTTGTGGCTGATCAATTTCCATATTTGAGTTAATATTGGGTAATGAAAGGGATTGATTTTGATTGGTGCTTTCATTTGAGCTATTTTTAGAATTATTGCTTGCTATGGAGTCAATATAAGGATGATCAGGCTCAGGGGTATGTTGAATGCCATTAGGAGTGTTGCAGACCTTCTTATTTGATTGGTCTGTGTCCATGGAGTGATCTTCTTGCGTGACAAGAGTATTAGAGGGGATATAGGAGTTTTCCTTTTTTTGAGAGAAAAAGTGTTGAAGAATTTATCGGTGGAAATAGAAATTTAATTCCAAGGGCAATAAAGTTTATAATTCATAGTTGCTTTGACAACTTTTCTAACAGCAATTTCTCTATCATTTTTGGATAGATTGAAATTTGTTTGATGTTCCATAAATTGATTTAAGATAGGAGTTGCAAAGTTTGTAAGGATTTCTGCAGTTACTTTTAGGCTAGGAGTGAAGAATTTGGAAGAATGTTTTGCTTCAAAGAGAACTTGAATAATTGCTAGTGTTTGATTTGAGTCATTGTTGTCAAGTTTGTATATAGGAATTAACCATGAAGATAGGCAATGTTTTAAGGGAAGAACTTGGGTGAAGGCTACTGGTTTAGTCGCATGGACTAGAGAGGTTTTATTTTGTTTGTAAATAATAGAGACTTTTGGTGTTTTGTTATCAATGAGGACTACATCTAGGATGGAATATTCTTCTATGATGTTAAAAGTCCTGGAGGGACTCCCTTCAGGTTCTTTTTGTTTGGTTTTTGGTGGAATTTTTGTAACTTTGTTTTCAAAATTTGTGGTCAATGATTTACGGGAAAGAGTTTTTTTTAAAGATTTTATTTTATTTTATTTTTTTTAAACCCTCTGTCAGGTTAGTTAAGTGTGATTTATTAAACATTTGTAAGCTGTACATATTAAATGAAACACTAAAGCTAAATCTCTAACTAACTCACTCGTTTTGATTATATTACCTCTCTAAGTACAACTTCGGAAGTGATTTATCACTCCATTAGAGGTTTAGGTGAAGATCTTTCCAACTTCTAACATTATTGCCCGCAGGTCACCACTGTAGTTTAAAGATTTTATTTTATTTTATTTTATTTTTTTTTATTATAACCCTCTGTCAGGCTAGTTATGTGTGCTTTATTAAACAATTGTAAGCTGTACATTATACA
>CAJVPT010003656.1:0-14812 GCA_910592055.1 Acaulospora colombiana
ATTAAATAATTATATAACAATTTATATGGACTGATGGACTGGTGCATATCTAATTTGAATTATATTGGATTTGATTCAAATCTGATTTAAATTTGATAATTTTGTAAATTTAAAATTTGATTCAATTCAAATTCGATTAGAATAAAAATTTGAAATTTGATCTGATCTGATTCACAGATCAATCAAATTCAGATCAAAATTGTGAATACTACTCCAAAGTATGTAAACTTCTTTGTTTTTCTTCCTTTTGATTATTTGTACACTGGTTAGTTCTTTCAAATCTTTAAGTTTGGTTTTGGCTAGGACTATATTTTCTTGTTTATTTCTGTCAGATAAGTTGAACAGATTAATGGACATTAGCCATTTTCTGTTATTAGTCAGATTTCTAGAAGGAAAGAATCTGCATGTGAGGGTCAAGGAAGAAATCGATCTTTGTTATTTGTTAGTATATATCTGCTAGCTATGGCTGAGTTTCTATTGTTGTTAAAGTACAGGAGTTTTTTCTCTACTGTTAGGACTGCATTTGGCCTTGACTGCAACTATGTCATTATAGTTTTTAGGTTGTGATATGGTTTTAGGAAGTACAGTACTATCACTTTTATGCAATTTTTATGGATTAGTGATAGGTTTCTTCGAGTTGTTGTTGTCTTGAGAGTTTAGGATTATATTAAAGGAGAGTTCTATTTCTATGGCAATATATGTATTGCCTTTAGGATTATTGTTTGCTGAGTTGTTAACAGTATTTTTTGTCACTATAGGTTGCAATTATGGTTTTGCAGTGGTTTTTGAGATCTGGGCAGCCTTTCCATTATTTTTACTGAAGAAGTTTTTATTGTAATAGCTTCATGTGAAGCTAATTTTGCTCTGGAGACTCTATTTAAAGTTCATATCAAACTTTTTAGATTCTTTTTTATATATATAATATTTTGTGGATTATAACTTTTGGCTACATCAAATTATTAGCAGAAAAAACTTTATAATATATTATAAAATAATATTAAATAAAGTATATAATAAAATAAATAAGATATTTTATTTTATTTTTTTTTTATTGCAAATGAGCAATATATGCAAGTTTTTATTAAAAAATCAATTTATAAACAATTACATAAATAGTCTTTATAAGGTTGTGCCTAAATAAATTAACTAATGCCTATTGTGATTGTCCTATTGTAACACACTTGCAGTCAGTGACTGGGTATGTTAGAATAGGGTCGAATGGCAATTAATCATTTGAAAATGATGCTATTACTGCTGGAGATAAGATAGAATAGCTAGTAGAGTTTAAGAGTCTATTTGAAACTGTTAAGATGGTGCTAAGGAGTTTATGGGATTGGTTTGATAAATAATTATCATGTGGTGATCTAATTGATTTTGTAGATTTCCATTTGATACTGGTGAGTGGTACTGTAGTGGCAGTAGTAGATCTTTCTTTCCATATTCTGTGTAAAATTTTTAAAGCCTTGTTTATAATTTTAACCTTTGCTTTGTTGCTTTGGATTTGTTTAAGGATCTTATTGGATATTTTTAAAGAAATATTTAAAAGTGGTTTGCTATTTGCTGGTATAATGGTTATGTGATAGATGTTTGTCTGTGTAAAGTGATTTTTTTTTTGACTATGCTTTTGTAAGATTTTTTTAAGAAGATTGTTAAATTTGAGGAGTTTTTTGTTGAGTAATTCTCTATTCTCTATGCACTTGAAAACATGTTCTAGATTTTCAATTGTGTGGTTACATCGGAGACATTTAGGTGATGGATAGAGTGAAAAATATTTGCTGTGAAGTTTGGCTCTAGTGAGAAGGCAATTAAAGAGAATTTTGATTCTAAATGTAGATAACGACCAGAACTGGAACTTGTCAGTATGCCAGCACTTTTTGTTTGCTTCTTTGAGTAGGATAAAATTTTAAATATTGGTAGATTTGAGGAGACAGTTTTGACTAGTGGTGATGGTGATACGGTTAATTGATGAGTTGACAAACTTGATCCACTGGATGCTAAAGATGGGTCCCTAAAGGGGGAGACAGGGACATAAGTCAAATGTCCCTCACTAGAAAACATTCAAATTTTTAAATTAATAACTATAAAAAAACTACCTACAATTGTTCTCCATTATCCAAATCATTGATTTATAGCATTTCCTGATTTTTGTCCCTATTGAAGTAAAGAGTTATGAATTTTGTCCCTCAAAAAAGGACATAAGTAATCTGTGAAATTTTATATACTAAATACTTTAGGAACCCATCATTACTGGGTGCAGCTGGTTCCAACTTGGTTATTGATGAGTGGTGATGTATTATAGTTGTTTGTTGAAAGTGTAAGTATCTCTTTTTTGGTTTGATTTGTTATAGTGTTGGTTATGGATTAGTGTTTTTTGAATATCAGTAAAATGTTTTTTGATTTGGAGAGGTTTTGACAATAATTACTATAGTGACTATAAGGAAGTTTGATATTTCTGTTTGAGTATAATGATATTGAGAAATTGAGAGGATTTTTGAGATTGCACTTGATATGTGAACCCATTGGGATTAATTGTATTAAATCTATTAGAATGGTTCATAATTCATTTTATATTTGGGAAAGATTTGGATAGAGGGTTGAGTTATTATCAATTTCTACTTCAATGGTGTTAGAATATTGATACAAAGATATTTTTTTAGAACTTGGGGATATAAGTGAAAGAAGACATGATATGTTTATAATTGGAATACTCTGAGGAGCTTGTGAAGCAAACATGTATCTGAGTTCATTAATATTATTTAAGAGGTAGGAAAGATTATTTCACATGATATGCCAGGTTGACTTGGTATTGAAAGTAGATTTTGAGATAATACAAGATTTTACTGGGCAATTGCAAGGAATCAATTGGTGTAGGTTATTATTCTTGTTATTGTTTTTGAGAATATAGTGCCTTCCCTTTATAATTTTTATAATTTTGATATTTTTGCATCTCTTAATAAAGTCAAACTTGTTATTATTGAAAAATGCCCAGAATGAGGGGTGTGGGTTTAAGCAGAGGAGAGTGTCTTCAATTAAGTTTGGTATATTGGGTTTGAAGTTTTCAAACTAATGTGAAATTTTGCCTGATAAGATTCTGCCGATTTTAGTATGAAATTCTAACCATATATTTTTTTCAGGAGACTTGTATCGAAGAAACTGTCTGATATTTTTGACATTGAATTTAGATAATATAATGGCTGTTGGTTTGTTGATTGATAGGTGAAGCTCTATTGATAAATATAGATCCTTGTGTTGGAATAGACAGTTATTAGGACAAATATTGATTTTATATGAGAGGGCTGTGAATGCTGCATCTAGTATCCAAGAGTTGATTTTTGGAAATATGTTGGGTTGATATATAGGACAAGCCCATATTGCTGTGCTCATTTAGATAGATAAGATCTCTTTTTTTATGTGAGGAAGAATCTTGCTGTTGTTGAGTGTTGATATTAGAAGTTTTGCAATAGTTTGGTCCTTTCAGGCTTTGGAAGATGTGACATTAAGACCAGCTTGTAAAAATAAAGCTTTATTAGAAATTGTTCTTTCTGCCTAGTTTACACTTGATGAGGTGATTAAAGAGAGCTTACAGTTTTTGTATATTATTGGTCTTGATTACTGTTACCTGCAGGGCATACTTTAGTTGAGCTGGGATGATTCATTTAGAAACCTGGGTTGTTATAGATCCATTCCAACTTTGTTGTTCCATTATATGTTTGGTATAGTTTTCCACTTTCTCTTTGAGTTTTCTTTTTGTAATGGTTGATAATGATTTGCCTGATAGATATATTCCAAGATACTTGATGGATTGGTTTAAAGGCTTTGGGGGTATCAATATGTCTTCCACTATAAGCTTCTTTCTGTATTCGTCACTTTTGGAAGAGTGGCTAATTATGAGGTCTATCTTGTTTTTATTGCATGTAATGTGATTTATCTTGAAGAAGGATATGAAGATATCAGTGGCAACTTGTAAGGTTGTTAATTTGTGTATAAATATGGCTACATCGTCGATATAGGCAAAAATATTGTTGCCTTTTGGCAGGTTTTGCTTAATTTTAGAGATTATCGGGTCATAGAAAATGATCCAGAGAAGGGATGCAATCGTTTCTCCTTGGTCTAAACCCTGAAAAACCAACAGTAGAGTGGTAAGGTTGTAATGTGATATGAATTGAAGGGATCTATGCCTTAATAAATTCAATATGATTGATGAAATTTGTTAAGGGATTTTGATTCGATTCATGCTGATAGGAGGCTATCAAGATTGACTGAATCATATGCTTTGGAAACATCAAATAAAGCTATCTAGAATTTTTTCATTAAATTGGTCGAGGTGTTCATTAAGAAGTGAATGATAGAAATGGGTCTCATAGTACTTTGATATTTTGTGCCTGCATAATTTGATTGCGAGAAAATGTTATTATTGGCAATGATGGAGGATAACCTCGTATTAAGTATCTTTATAAAAATCTTATGGATGGTTTCAATTAGAGCTATTGGCCTGGTGTCCGAGAGGTCATGAGACCACACTAGTTTTTTGGGGAATAGAGTGATAACTGATTTTTTTCAGAATACTTGGATATGACCAGTTTTGAAAATTTTATTCAGGAGTTTTTCAAATATTTTTTGGACATGTAAGCCGATGTGTTTCTAGACTTCATAGGGGATTTTAGTAAGGCCAGGTACTTTGTTCAGAGGGAAGGATGAGATTGACTCTTCTATATCAGTTTGATCAATTGTGATAAATGTAATGTAGTATAGATCAGTAGGTATTTGGTCAATGGGGCTGTAGTCAGGGAGCCAGTTTTCACTAATAGAAAACTCTTTGGGTATAAGAAGTTTGTGATAATGACTAGTTATAATTTCATCAAGTATATCTGGGTCATCTTGTAATTGAGTGCCATTGTGGAGGATAGATAGGTCTAAAGATGGTTTAAAATCATTAAGTGTTATTGAAATATATTGTTTGGGTCTTTTCTAAAAGTTTGAATAGTTTTCTTTTACTCATAGTAAAATTTGTTTGACCATATAATCAACCATTCTTTTTTGTTTTTCTGATATTAGTACTTTAAGAATTTTTTTAATAGTCCCAATTGCTGAAGGGAGACTAGATATTTTTTTGTGAAAGAACTTTGCTTTGCCTATAAGGAGGATATTAGAAGGCTTATTTCTGTTTTTGCTGATAGCATTTTGATTTTGTGAGATGTTGTTGCTTTTTTGTTGGGATATTAGAATTTAAAGTATTTTTTATTATAATTTCAAATTGATGCTATTTGAAACATGATTCTGTTTAAGACCTGTGGGTCAATAGCACAGTAGTAGTGATCCCAGGTCACAATTACAAGGTTTGTAGTTCAATACCATTTAAGGACTAAAAATCAAAATTATCTTCTGATCAGGTTTACCGATTATCCTGTGAAAGTCATACCCAATCATCTGAAACAAGCTTTAATTAGGTTAGGCTGCATGAAGATGGGACTTCTGGCCTTCTGTCGATTAGGGGCTGAGATCTACAGTCATACTACCAGAAGGATTGCATGAAGAAAGGCTTCTGGTCTAACCCACCATAAATGCCCTACAAAATCCCCTACCTGGCAGTTTCCAGGACCCCCACTCTTCTAGCTCAGGATATCCCAATATGGTGCTCCGCTTAAATGAAAATCAGTCAAATGGGACTGATCCGATGCCACAGGTGGTGACAAAGAAGGTAAAATGCCTTCTTACGAAATCTAAGCGAATAATATCTGGGAGTATTGAAGAGTAAATTAAATCCTGTCATGTACATACTATACAGACTAGTTTAGTGAATATAATTAAAAATTTATAAAAGCTCAATATTAAACTTAGCCTGTTTTGCCATTGATGACTGTGTATTAACCATCCGGCCCCTAGCTGAATCTGCCCCACTCAGAGTCGTAAGTGGGTCCACCTAGAAAAAACTGAGATAGGTTATCATTAATCTACATGTATATAAAAAATATATAGTTTGTATAAGATGATTGATGTGATGCCCAGGATTTCATTATCTAAGATGTTAAGTTAATTCTTAATAAAAACACTTGCATCTAATACCAGTTGCAGTTTGAAAAAAAAAAAAAAAAAAAAAAAAAAAAAACACTTTTTAAAGAAACATGATTCTGTTTCCAAGACTATGTTGATATTCTCGATAAAGGAGTTTAATTGTTCCTTTGTTGCCTTGTTAAATAAGTACATTTTTGTTAAATAGGAAATTCTTTGTAGTTTGTACTCAAACCACTGAAGGATTATTGTGATGTCTTTATGGTCTGTTTAAATGTCACTTGAATCAGATACGTGATAATTTAGAATCTTGCTTGCCAGTTTGGGAGAAGCCATACTTGATCTATTATGGAAGCATTAGTGCTGGTGTAATATGTGTAAAGGTGTTCTTTGGCAGTGATCTTGCCGGCATCTATCATATTGTTCATTACTTTATAGATTTTGTGTTTGCGATTATTTGTTGGGGCTTGATTGATGGAGATTTTAGGGAGTATGTGTTGAAATCTCCTGCTATGATAAACTCGTAATTCTTGTAGGAATGAAGTAGTTGTTTTAGAGATGAGTAGGCGATATCTCTATGAGGGATAAAATGGAAAAGGTAGAGGGCTACTATAATAATATCTATTTGGGATTTAAACTTGAGATGTATGGTGCATCAAAATTTATTGGAGAAAAAAGTTTCAGTTATATGGTTTGAAAGGGTTTTAGAAAGAATTATGCAAGTGCTATTGCTGGGAACTTTATTAGGCAGACTTGATATAATTATATTGTTGTTGACTTTTTTTGGAAGTGGTTTTAAGGAGGTGTATTTGGTTTCGATACAGATTTTATTTGCCTTTCATTGGTTAGAGAATTTAATAAACAATATAATTTTTCTGATTCATTTAAACCTTGGACATTGAGGGTTGAAATTGAGAGTAGGTTTTTGATTTTGCTATTTTTTTTAATTGGAGAATTTGATAGGTAATGTTTGTTTGACTTGAGGAAGTTTGTTTGAGATTCATTATTACAAAGGAAGGGCTTGAGTTAAGAATATGATTCATGATTAATAGGGGGGGGAGAAGAGCCACATCAGGATCGAGTAGTTCTGATACTTTTACAAAGTTCTCTGGAAGTTTTTGAAAGTAGAAGTATTGTTTTATAATATTTTCTTTCTCGGTGAAGGATTCATCCTTTTTTAATGGCAGGGTGATATTTGTTCCTTCTTTCTTCAAGATTTCATTTGAGGTTGAGAGGTCTGGAAGAATGGGAAAGACTGGTTGGATCTATTCTCTAAGAATAGGATCCAGATAATTATTTTTAATTTTCTTAATATTGTCACTAAATGAGAGATTATTTCTGTTAAAATCATCCTTTGAGAGACCTAATTTTTTTTCAATTACTTCAAAATCATTGGGAAGGAAAGGTCGATTAGATTGTTTAAGAGATAGGTCTATCTAATCGGGTCCAAGAGATAATTTGAATAGGTAAAGGGAAGATAATTGCTAGATAAGAATTTCAACCAGAGATTGGTTATTGATGGGTAATTCTATGCCAGTGTTCTTGCTGTGCCAATGGAATAATGGAAGGGACAGTTTTTGGATTAAATAATCTTTTGGGAGCAATTTGAAGGCATAATTATTATCTCGTAAGGTTTTTGAGACTTGTTTAATATGATGAATATCATTGGGTATAGGAAATAGGAAAGCTAAGTCTTGAGGAAGTTGTTGATAGGTATCAGGAAGATTGATTTTTGGAGGGGGAAATCGAAATATTCATCTGGAAGTTTGTTGGAAACGTAGAACTTTTCTCGTAGTTGGTTGACTAATTATCTGAGAATGTGAAGTTGTGTTCATTCTGTGATAGGAAAAATGGATTTGAATTTAGGGGAAAGGTTTTGGAATCGGATGGGAGATTTGGTAATTTTTTGAAGAAGCTTTTAGGTAAAAGATTAAAGTTATAAAAGTATCTCAATGCTCAAGCTATTGTGGCAGTCATAGAAGAGGCTTCTAGTAGGAGGGCATGGGGTAATTTGATTTTGATTCTGGAGAGAATTTCATTAGGATATTTGGGAAGCTTCGGGAGAACATTTTTGATAAGTTCTTTCAAATACATCAAGAGTTCTTTATAATCTATTTTCTCTATGGAGGGGTCAATAAAGTAATTGAAGCCATACTCTAGGATCTGGGCAACTTGCCAGTGTCAGAGAGTATAGAGGTCTGAGATTCGGAGATACGTAGCAAAGATGGATTTGTTGATGATGATGTCGATTTTTTTTTTGGTAGTCCTGTTGATATAGCCAATATTATATTTATTGAGATAGTTAGTCTGAAAGTCTTTTACTAGCTTTTCATATTCTCTCTGATAGGTTCCTTTTAGCTCTTCAGATTTGGCGAAGGATCTAAAGAATGCTCTGTCTTTGTATAAGATTTTTGTAAGGACTGCTAATAAGGCCTTTGGGGTGAAATATGAAAAAGATTTCTGATTTTTATGTATATCTCCACAAGGGATTTTGATGAGGGATTGGTATTATTAATGATTGCTATTATTTCAATAATAGAGGATTGATAGTTTGATGGACTTGCATTTTTAATGTCTTCAGAATCAAATGCATCTTCAGTTTCGTTGGTTCATGAAAGAAGAGTTAATTGTTTATTACTGGGGTCGATTTCATATCTGTAGTTGTATTCTGATCTAAGGGAAATTGAACTTGATTGGTGCATTTAGGTATGCTATCACTAGAAAAATTGCCTGATTTGTTATCATTAAGGGATCAATCACTTTACTTATTGATTAATTTAGCTGCAGGTAAATAAGGAGAATCTTGATTTGTAATCTTTATGGACTGCTGATCAGTGTCTTATGATATGGAAGTATTTGGAGGGGATATGGGATTTCCCTTTTTTTAAGGGAAAAAGTGTTGGAGTTGATGTCAGTGGAAATAGAGATTTGGTTCCAGGGACAGTAAAATTTATAATCCATTGTGTTTTTGATGACCTGACGAACTGCAAGTGTTCTGTCATTCTCTGATAAATGAAAGGTTGATTTATTTCTATGAATTTGTTGAGAATAGTGAGATCTTTGTGAGGAAGAATTTTGGCTGAGATATTGAGGAAAGGGGAAGAGACTTGTAAAGTTTATTTTTTGATTTCAAACTTGATATGAATGATTTTTAGATCTAAATTTGTATCTGAGTTGGGGGGTTAATAGTTGAAATTAGTCAGAATTAGGGCAGTGTTGAAGGATAGGGACTTGAAGGTAAGAGGCTGGTTTTGTTGCGTAGATGGAAGAAGTTTTGTTTTATTTATAGATAACAGAGATTTTTGATTTTTTATTATTTGTTAAAACAATGTCTAATATGGAGAATTAATTTTCATTATATATAGCCTTGAAGGGACTGCCTCTAGGCTCTTTTTGCTTGCCTTTAAATGAAATTTTGTTTAAGTTTCTTTCTAAAATTTTGTGATTTGGGTGATCAATGGAAAGAATTTTTATATTTTTTATAAATAAGATATTTTATTTTATTTTATTTTATTTATTTTTTTTTTTTATATACCCATAGTCAGGCTAGATCATTAGTTTATTAATAAAATGAAGACAAAAGTACATTTTCATTCGAGAGCATAATACATACTACAACTAAACTATTATTCAAATCTAACTAACTCGTCATAAGTATAAAAGCCTCTAAGTTCAGCCTTGGTGACAATATTTTGCTCCACAGTATCTTTGGGTGAAGACCCTCCTAGTCCATTGCATTATTGTTAGTAGGTTGTCACTATCATATGTCATACCAAGCCACTAGATTACAGGAAACTACAAAAGGATGGGTTGAAAAAAAAGGGAGGGGAATATTTAAAAATATCTAAGTAGACCACAAGAAAATGAAAGAGCAAAAAATGAAAAAATTATTTCCAGCTTCTTCCAAAGACCTGCTTCTCAAGATCTCTTCTCAATAAGAAATGCCTGATTGGGATATCCTTTCTTTTCCTAACTGTCTGAGGAACTTATCCATTCTTGATCTTGATTTCCTTCTTGTGTACCGTCTGAGGAGACTTATCACCTAGTGAGAGCCTTTACTTCCAGGACATACTTTGTCCCAACCTTTTTTAGGCAGTGATTTTTTATTCACCTGCGGTAAGCAGATGACTTATGATAGACCCCAGGTTCTTATGTGGCCTAGTAAGGACTAGATCATATTGTTTCAATATGATACCTTCTAGCAGCCATACCTAGTTAAAGGAATTTTACTGGTATATATCTTCATTGCCCAAAATAGTCTTTCCCCAAAGATCTTTTTGCTTCACAATGGTGGGAGGGTACCAGAAGAGTAGTGGGGAACCTCGTCGATTGCGATATTTTTCAACAACTTCTAGGAAATGCATTCTCAACTGTAATCAAAGGGTTGGAGCTTAGCATGGACTAGAGATTGTTCGGTCTTATTGCCTAACTGGGATAAAAAAGAGACCTTGGTCTTGAACTTTGCCTGACCGGAATGATAGGAAAGAAAGACCTTAGCTTGAACATATAGCAGCTTTTTTACCACCTGGGGACTTGTTGCTCATATCTTATTGGCCTCATGATACTTGATCTGTAGATTAACTCATTTGGAGAAGTGAAGCGGACACGGGCACCAATCAACTCTTTCTATTACCAATGACGTTATCGGAACACGTGAAGTGACCAATAGAAACTTGTTTATATTCCATTACTAACGTGTTTCGTGTCAACCAATCAGATGCTAGGTGACGTTATGCTACCAGAAATTCAGGGTCAAACTGAGGTAGACAAAATCCCCCAAGAAAACTATGAAAAGTGATAGACACTCTAAGAGGGTACAAGACAGTATGTGAAAAGGTGGATAATAAGCCTTTCCCTGTCAACAAAACCTCTATTTCTTGTCACTTCTAGCTCTGTAAGGTGATACTCTATTTGTCAGTCCTTTTACTTCCTAGAACCTTCTTGCCCTTAATAGAGGAAGTGCATACTTGAGTCTTTTTAGGCCACTAGAGGTTCAAGTTTTTATTCAAAAAAGTTTATAAACAAGTAAGGGAAGGTAAAGGAGATACATGAAGATAAGCTTCAAGTTGTTTTAATGAAAGTATAAAGACTTTATTAGCAAAGAAGTATAAAACTTCTTACGAACATTTTTTTTGTGTATGGTCAAAAGATCAGTAGAAAGAGTTTTTTATAAATAAGATATTTTATTTATATATTTATTTTTAAATATATATACTTCTTTATTATTAATTTTTTAAAAGCTCTCTGTTAGACTAAATATATATACTATAGTTAAACCTGATTATATCGGCTATATGGTTCTAGTGATTTTTCATTATTATAAAGAAATTCACTATAAAGTATATTATTATAGACTGATTTAATATCTTGATTGACCAATCAAATTATTCATATTATATATACAAGCTATACTGCATTAAGTGTAGCATTCATCATTCCAGTATATGAGCTGACTTCGACATGCTTGCAAAACTTTGTCAACTTTTTATTTTCCATCTAGTCTCTTTGACTAGTGGTTTTATAATGTTTGATCTAAAATTATAGGTTTTCTTTCACCCTACCTTCAAATCTGTATTCTTTGATTCATTAGTCATTTCTCCTTAATTGGTTGATATTCCTACTGGTTTTCTTAATTACTCTGTCATAGTGCAGTATAGACAGTCATATGGTGCTTCAGATCATTCGATCACTTCACTTAAGTCTCATAATACAGATTAATATTTGCATCTTTTCTTTGTTATGCCTTTATTAAATCTATAGAATAAAAGAACAAAAAGAAAGTGAAATAAAAAAAAAAAGTAAAGTGAAATAAAAAGATAAAAAGAAATTGAAAGGTCTGTTTGGTTTTTTAGTTTTATTTAAAGTGAGAAAAAATAATTTTTAATTAACAAAAAATTTTTTTTATAATCTATATGCAAAAATATCAGGGAGGTAATAGAATGTTTAAACCTTATAGTCATCAATTGTGACAGTGTTTGGACAAGACTGTCAATATTGGTAATGACTTTATTGGGGCAAGGCATATGATTTGGCCAGATAAGTTCATTTATAGATCTTTATATTACAGTCACCTTTAATACAATTCTAATTAACTAATTCACTAATTATTATCAATTTACATCTAAATAATAACATTTTTATATAGAAACTTAAAAAGATATTGAAAGAACACGGGAGGTAAGAAAAATTTTAAATTTTCTATCACTTATTACATAATTTAACATTAATTACATTATTATTATGTGGTTTCCAGGCAAATCATTGATCATGTAACTCAAAATCACATAACCCAACTTTTTAACCTCTCTTACAGTAGATAGTAACAGTGAGAATCTTCACACTGATTTTGTCAAATCTGTTTTCTTAGTTATGATTTTACTAGATAGTAAGTTGGGGCAGTAAGAATTTTTTCCACTAATTTTGTCAAATTCATTCTTTTGATTGTGATTTTGCTAAACAGTAGATAGGGATGATGGAAATCTTATTAGTCTGTTCATACAATATCACTAATTCAATAATAGGAATTTAGATACCTTAAGAGAGTTATAGTTATTTGAGTCACATGTTTAAAGTGATATATAATTATTCAGAATATATATTATCTCAGTCATATACTGAATAAAAACCTAATTAATAAATTTAACATTTATCATGGGTCAAGTATATACTATAATTTTGTTAATTTTTCATAATTTTATTATTAATAATAATTATTTATTTACAGATTATAACTCATTTAATAATAATAAAATTATATTAACACTCTCCTACCTTGCATTTATTCTCCTATTTGCAAAAATGCTCTATTATTTCTATTCTATTAGAAATTTACCCTTTATTCTTACTTTTTTTTAGATTCTATTACTCAAAAGATGATTATTTGAATACTATATATATAATGTAATTTATGTTAATAATTTAAGTTATTTAATTAAATAAAATCAATTATATACATATCAGTTAATCAAAATTAAGAAAAATATTGATCAATATGGCTTTGATGCTGTTAACTTAATTGATAAAGCTTGATTTTATCAGATAAACGTCTAATTGTACTAACTTCAGTTGCAAAAATCTCAATAGAATTATCTTTTTGATAAAAAAAATCAAGTGCATGTAAAAAAATAGTAGTGACTTCAGCAATAATAATAGAAAATGAAGATGAGAGTGGCAGAGATGGATTTTTGGTCTGTTTAGAAGATAATATAATAATTTGTTGTATGATTTCCTCATCAGTTAATAGTGATTCTACGCAAAGATTATTATTGGTTTGTATAAATTCTAGATAATTAAATAAATATTAGATAAAAAAGAATAGAAAATAAATTATTAAATATACAAGTGTATATAAATAATTTTATTGGTAGGATTCATTGGATCATTGTAACCAAATAAATCAATTAAATGACCAAGTTTATTTTCAACTTTGTGTTATTCATTATCAAGAGCTTTAGTAGCTATAATAGCATTATTTTCAGATATTAAGTTGAAGAAAATAGAAAAATTTTGGTTTTTTCCCAGCAATTAATGATAACATCTTAAAAAACATTGGCCCAAGTATTGGCAATAGAATAAATTGCATTTAAAATTATAAATTCACTTAGAGATTCATTCATATCTAAAAAAAAAAAAAAAAAAAATTAATATAAAATTTAAATCTACAACAATAAATTATTCATACTGGCAATATTATAAGCATTAATATGATTTTGTAAAAAAATTTGTTTGTAATGACATTTAAATGAGTTAATAACTTCAACATCACAAGGTTGATAATAAGGTGTGGAATTTGATGGAAGAAATTCTATATATATATTAGTAAGTACTACATCCACCACATAAACTAGAGCATTATCCAAAAAAAGAATGATATTACAATTCTATATTCATATTCAATTATTTAAATTTTTAAGAATATCATTAAATATTGAAATTTGCATTCAAGCCATGTGATTCCAATAATACCATACTGAAAGAAGATTATAATTGAGTTGGCGCATTGAACAAGGATTCTTATAATGATAAATAACTGTTGCAGATAACTTTTCAGTACCTGTTGCATTGTATGTACATAAAATAGTTATTCGTGATTTGTCTTTTTTTGTATCAATAATTTGACCTTGAGCTAATAATTTATTTGGCTTCATTCTCCAAAATAAACTGGTTTCATCCATATTTCAAATATCTTGTGGTTGATAAGAACTTAAAATATTTTAAATACTTTGTCAACTATTAGCTAAAATTTCCAAAAGTAAACTTGCTGCTTCACCATGTTTAGTATAAAGTTGAATATGATTCCAGATTTTAAAAGTTTCTAATCAACCATTTGACACTTCAAATTTTTCAATTTCAAGTTGACTTGCTAACTATTTAGCTTTTGTTTTAATTATTTCTCCTGTAAGATCTTGATTAGCCACTAATACATTTTGTATTCAAAGTATTAATACTTTTTCTAAGTTTGGCCATTTGTGTGGTTGATTTTTTTTAATATTTGCTTAAATAGATTCTGATTCAATAGCTAACTATCTTGTTAATTCTTTAAGAAAATAGAAAATAGTTGATTCATCATATTGAAACTATTGTACAAGTTCTTTATTTTTTATTTTAGGATATTGTTTCTTTTTAAGATATATGTTTTTTTTAATTAAAGCTATTAAAGCATAATGTTTGGATTTTTTAGTTAAAGAGGTATTCATTTTAATTAAAGTATAATTTTTTAAAAAAAATTTTTTTAATTATTAATTTTATTTGATTTGATTGGCTAGATCAGTATAAATAATATATTTTTATTATTAATTTTAAA
>CAJVPT010003657.1:0-14811 GCA_910592055.1 Acaulospora colombiana
AATAGTTTTTTGACGACGAGTGAGTCAGTATGTGAAAGTCACAATAATTTGTAAATACCTAGCATATATACAATAAAGGCACGCCATGCTGACCTGACTGCGGGTTAAAAAAAAAAAGTTATAAAAGAAATTATAATAATAAAAAAACTAAGCTACAACCTTTATATCTCATAGAGCAAACTTGAAATCATAATGGATAAAATTTTCAACACTTTCTTTTTAAAACAAAAAACTCAAAACCTTATATTCCATTTAAACATACCTGTTTTAATTGAAGAAATTATTTATGGCAATAATATATAAATAAATACAAATCAATTCATCCCTATATCATACATATGTAGGATATATATGTTAAACAGCTTACCTTATAAAAAAAAGTAACAATAAAACAAATAATCAATAAAATCTGAACCAATTACAATTAATAACAAATAATATCACAATAAGTCAATCAGAAATACCTTCAAAGATTTTACTATTTTATGGATTGACCAAACTAATAATTAGATATCAAACTAGTTAACTCCTGGGAAAATCAAAAAGTATTTCTAATAATCTATCAAGATCTCAATATCTTAACCTGTAAATTCAAAGCAATTATCAATCTTTTCTTAAACATGAAACAAGAATATCTATTAGAGTACTTGAAAACCTAAAGTAATATTTACCAAAATTGAACTTAGAGATAAGGCTTTTTTTTTCTTTTTTTTAACACTTTGTCAGATTAACTATATGTATTTTATTAACCACTTGTAAACTATATATATAATATAAATCATTAAAACTAAAAAACATTAACTTGCTTACTTGTCTTTGTAATTACTACTTTAAGTATAACTTTGGAAGTGATTTATCACTTTATTAGGAGTTTAGGTAAAAACCTTTTCAACTCCTAATATCATTGTCTGTAGGTTACTACTGCAGATTATTCTTTTAAGTCTTGATAATATTCAAAACCCAACTATCTCATTTCAAATCTAACTCCTCTTAAAAAGATATCTTTTAGGTCTTTGTCTTCTAATTTTCCTTTCTCTAGTATTGAAGCTTTCCTTTTCATTGTATAGTTTTAGTACCTGAAAGGTTTAAGAGATTTTTATCTTATTTTTTGGGGGGGTTCCTTGCAATCTTTTCTATTCTATTATCCTTTTACATCTTGTATTTCAAACCTTTTTTCAAAACTAGTTACAAGTCATACTTTGCAACTTCTTGATTTATCTTTTTGTTTCTTTTTTAATTCTTTTATCATAGTATTTAAGATCTATTATCTTAAGAATAATTTCATTTCTTATTAACCTTGCAAAGAAACTTAATATATTCAGATTAGTTATTGAGAACTGTTCTACTAGTCTGGATATGTACTTGTTTACTTCACACATTTATTCACTATTATTCACAATTAATCTAGTATTCTTTTCTTCTGCTTTCTTTTTTCTTTCTTGTAAAAGTTTTCTGAAATTTATCTAAGCTTCTTCAAGACCTTATTCCATATCTTCTTTATTTATTCCTTATATATTAATATTCTAGCAAGTGATTGATTGTTTTTTTCTCCAAAAATTATATACAGTATATTTTGTTTACTTGTATTGGTCTGGCCTTCTTATTATCAGTTTACTCAGTATTGGTAGCTCATTATTTGTTAACATAATAAGAAAGTTTTTTTTTTTGTTAATCTTTGAAAAATATATTCCATATATGACTATTCATTTTTTCCTCTATTAGATTCTATATATGGCCTTGTTGTTTTTGGATTTAGTGACTTTATTTCTTTTTATTTTGTTTTATAATGTCCACTGATATATTATAGTTTTGTTATTAATCTTCTTGATAAATTGTCTTATAGTATCATCTAAAGTTTTGTTTTGCCACTTGATTTCTATAGAGATTTTGTATAAATTAAAATTTTTCTATTCAATCTTTAAAAGTTTAAGAGCATCTTTGGCTAGGGCATCTGCTTCATTATTATGGTGTCTCAAAAATATGTCTTGACTTTAATAAGCTTTAGATTTAAATTTTTTTTTTTGAGTAGCTTTATTATTCATACCTATAATGACTAGTTTTTATTCTTTATCTATCTTTTATGTATTATTTTTGGGTCATCTTTCTCAACTATTTTTCACTTTGAGATACAGGCTTGACTATCTGTAAAGATTTCAATTGAGCTATCTATTGAAACTACTAGAAGTATTGTGACTATTACTGTTAGTTCTACACATATAGATAAGGATTACCTATCTACTTCTGTTAGAAATTTACTTTTTTTTTCTATATTACTTATTTGAATCTATGTTGCTCATATATTTATATTATTACTGCTATTATTAATTAATAATCCATTTGAATAAAAGATTAACTTTTGTTTAAATCTTTGATTATGCTGAAGCATTTCTATTAAATGATCTTAATATACTCCTTCTTTAACATTATCTTTAATAATCATTTTTTTCCAACTTTCTATTTTTACATAATATATTTTGGTATCTTGGAAAGTAGACTACTAAAATAGTTTCTAGACTCCATATAAATAATTGATTTCTATTTATTGTTTTTCTGATTGCTCTTTCAAGAGATATTGTAAAATATAGAATTGTTAATATCTGAACTCTTCTAGTACTTTTTTTTTTTAAAAAAAAAAAAAGCTGGCAAAGTCATGCCATATAGTTTTTATTTAATCAAAAATTGCTTTTCCTTCATACACAAATTATTGTGAGAAAATATATTTAGATAAAGAAAAAACTAATAACTCAGTATCTGAACGAACCCTGCGACTTGCTATAGTCCACTGAATAGTGGATATTAGCATATTATGACTTACCTAACACTAAAATTTTTAGAAAAAATTAAGTTTGGTATATATCCATTTTGGAGTATATTTTTTATATTCTGATTAGTTAGGTCTATGTAAAGATATCTCTAATCATACGGATAGTTTTTGCTTTCTTGTACTGTGTCTTTCTGCTCTTTTACTTTGTGATTTTTTACCTTTTTCCTCTTCTCTCTCCTTGTGATTCCCTGTGATTTTTCCCACTCTATTACTAGCTTGCACCTTAACTTTTATACCTTTCATTTCTCTTGCCAGAACTATGTTGTAGCTGCTTTTATTGCTGTCTTGACAACCTTCTTATCACCTATAATTTCCTCTGCTATCTTGCTCATCTTTTGTGTGATGACTCCTCTGATAATGTCAGTCTATCTCACTTTATCGGCTCTGAGTGCTTTTCCTGTTGTGGTTGTTGCTTTGAGTAACTTTTTCCATCTGTCTTTTATGTTTTCTGTTTGCTTCTTGCTATCTGTCTGGCTATACATTTATCTGTGAGAAATTTTGTAAATCTTTCTATTAGTTTTGTTTCATTTAGTCCACATGTAAATAAATAGAGTTCTTTTTCCTCCTGTCTCTTACAGATTATACATGTTGTGTTACTATACAGACTTAACTTTCTTGTATTCATGTTTATTATAGTTGGGTGCTTGTTCAATCACATTTTCTATCTGAAAGTCCTATTTCTGTGATCCTCTGGATCTGTTTAAAAGAATGTTGCTTTTGATGGTATTATTGTTTGTTATATCATGTTTCAATCAATTTCTTTGATTTTCCTGACTATAAGCCAGTCCTGGTTCCATCTCAAGGCTCTCTATTTGCTTGCAATTTGGTTTTAAGCAGAGTTCTTCTGAGTGTCTTGAATAGAAGATTTATAAAGGACTGGTTCTATCTTAGCAGTGTTTTGCTACTGGTGGTATTTTCTTCTTGGATCTTTATTATATCTTTGTATTTATCAACTAGTATAATTGCCACTAGTTTGCTTGCTAGTTTGTTTCCTTTATTACTTAAGTGGCTCTTGACTTTGGTCCATGTGACTGTTATATTCTGTATTGTTATTATTTCATATATTGTGTTTACCAGAATTTTGTTTGGGCTCTCATTTTTCCTTGTCCCATTTATATAACAGTTTTCTCATTTCTTGATTGCATTGATCAAACTTTGACTATTTATTATTATATTTATCTTTTTGTTAACACTTATTATACATATTTCAGTAAGAATTGCTATCAATTCAGCTCTTGTGAAGGATATAGTATCTTGAGTTTCTGCTTGGAAGATACTAATATCTATATCTTTTTTAGTTTGAATGACCCAGCCTATCCCCATTCTACTATTTGTATATCATCTTGTAAATAAGCCATCTATATAAATACTAAGGTTATCATGCTCTATACCTCCTATGCAATTTGTTATAGTCTGCAGAACATTCTTTCTGGAACCTTGATTTTTCTCTGTATTAGGGCCTTAGTTGTTAAGATAGAGTCCAGATGTATTGTTGGTGGGGATGTTGATGTGCTACATGTATTTATCTCTTTAAAGGTAAGCTCTATCCTGTGTGGAGAGGACTGTAGTCTATTTGTCAAAAGTTGTTTGATGGTTGTCTCTTGTTGTCCAGAGCAATATCCTGTAGTGCTCTTTTTCACTTTGATATTTATTGACTGTGCTAACAGTTGATACATTATACATTTTTGTTGGTCCTAATACTTATTTCTGAGTTCTGGATTGTTGAAAGAGCACCCTATGCACTTGAAAACTGGAGATGTCTAGTTGTTGCTGACCATATAGTTTGCTATTATAACTTGGTTATTTAGTATTTTCTTTTTCTTGTGGTTATGGTTATCCCATCTTTCTTTATTTCTAACTACTTAATTGTTGACTGTTATTGTAGTGGAAGCACTGGCATGTTTGAGCGAAAGCTGTTTATCTCTAGACTGTAATTATTGTTATATTTTTTAGTGAACCTGCTTTCTCCTTGTCTTCTGCCTGCGAGTTGCTTGTGTTAGTCCATATTTTCTTTAAGTTCCTGTACCATTGTGAGATTCTACCCTATTTGCCTAGTTTTGCTCATACCTATTGCTATGTAAGGAATCTTGTCTTGCTATCATTAAGTAATTGGTCCAGAAAGAGGATTCCTCTGCACTTGAGATGCTTTCTGTATTTGTTGTATTAGCTTTCCTATACTATTTCATTGATTGGTCTGCTCTCATTCGTGATAGGTTTTTCTGCCCAAGTGTATTCAATTGGGTAAAGTAATTCCTTGTACCTTCAACATACTTGAGATTTCGTTTGTTAGATTCTTTCTCCTTTTTGTTTGGAAGGGAAGTTTGTCCTTCAGGATCAATATGCTGGTCCAGTATTTATTCTGGCTTGTTGGAGTCTAATCTGTATAGTTATATCACTTAGGTTATAGCTGTTCAGTCTATATAACAGATTTTTGCTATACATAAGAATTTGCCTATTCTATAAGTTAAAGAGTTTGCATTCAAGGTCCATATGCATTATATAGTTCAGGATTGTTAATGATAGACCAGCTTTATGTTTGAATACCTTGTTTATCTTACTGCTTATTTTATCACATTCTTTTTCAGATAGGACTAAATCATTTAGTAGATATTTTATTGCTGGGTAGAGAATGTGATTTATAATATAGTGTACTTGTTTGTCTATAATTTTTTCTATGCTAGGATTCTAATGGTGGTATCCACTTTCTTTCTGATAATGTTCTTTTGGCAAGTCTTTTTCCTATCCTCTGATATCCATACTCCTAGAATTTTTGTTGCCTTATTGTGTTGTAGAGGATGTATTCGGTCTTCATTTATCTTTATACTGTCTGTTCTGCTTTCTCTACTAGTATTAATACAAATTAGTGATAACTTATCACTATTGACTTGGATGTCATTTATTTTGAAAAACTCCAATGCTTTATTTATTATCTGTTGCATTTCAGTTTGAGAGCTTGCAAACCATGTCATGTCATCCATGTATGCCGTTGCTGTAATCTTAGCTATCTTTTTATCTTATTCCTTATCTTTCTTGTGCTTGATACTATTAAGTCTAGAATGACTTCAGTTTTCATTCTATATTTTTTGTGCTTGTCCTCAATTTCCTGTAATAGTTGGTTATAGAAGATTTTTCATAGCAGTAGTAATATAGTATTCCTTTGGTTGATTCCATTATAAATAGAGTATTCTTTTGTAAGGCCATGCACTGTTATAACCCTGTTGCTCCTGCCCTCTAGTATATTATCTATAATTTTGATTATGTGTTCTGGTATATGTATTCTTCTAAGGGTTTGAATCATTATCTGTTTGTTGATAAAGTCATATGCTTTGCTAATATCTTGGTTAAATATCTATGCATTCTTTTTATATTCTCTGGCCTCCTCCATAGCATTGTTCAAAATATGGATTGATTCCTATATACTTCCTCCTGGTATTCCAACCCAGTTGTTTTTGTATAGTATCTTTTATTTTGTGCACACTTCTGCTATTCATGTTGTGAGGATTTCCATAAAAATTTTCCTGACTGTTTTTAGTAGAGTAATGGGATATATAATGTTTATGCTATCTAACAGTCTTTTGATTTTGGAATTGGATATACATTTCCCTTTTTTCAGTCACTTGAAGTCTCTTCTGTTATCAAGATCTGATTAAAGAGAAATTCCAGGACCTGCAGTCCTTTTTCTCTCAAATTTTTAAATATACTATATGGTATTTCAGAAGGTTCTAATGCACTTGTTGTCTTTTTCTTGTGAATTGTGTCTTTAATTTTGGATGCTTTGTTTTAGGTTATACTGTTTCTTTAAATGTGGGAAGTCTTATATATTCAGGGTTTGTCTTAGTCTCATCCATTGCTGGAAGTGGTTTCTGATTTTGTCTTAGATCTTCTTTGGCTCAGTTATGATTTCGATCTCATCCTCCTCTATACATGCGACTAATTTCCTAGTATCTATAAATTTAGTGTGTCTATTTAGAATGTTATTTATCATTTTCTTGGGATTCTCTTCTAGATACTTATACCTGCACTCTGTATGTTTTTGAATTATTCTTGATTTGATTTTTGCTATCTGTACATTTGCTATCTTGCTTTCTATATCCCAGATTTCTTTGGTTTCTAGTAGCCACCTGTGCATTTCTTCTCTATTGTATACTGTATCTTTTATACTAAATAGTGGTTCTTTGAGAACTAAAAGTGATAAATTAACTTTCTCAACTATACCCTTATTTGTGTTTTTTCTATTTGTGAACATGACTCTAAATTCGTGAGCCATATCTAATATCTCCTGTATACTTTACTGATTTGAAGTGGTCTTTGCATCAGCTTCTTATATTTTGATTTGTGAATGGTTCTAATATTCTTTCTTGGTCTTTTCTTTTTAAGTGTAGCTTTCACTGCTGCTAATATTGCTTCTTTGAATTGTTTCCAAATCTTCTCTACTGTTTCTAATTTATCTTTTATGATCTCACTTGCTAAGTTTTCTATTTTCTGTCTAAACTTAGTCGACTGCTTTGTATTTGAATTGGTGAAATCAATCTTGTTCTGTTTGATATTTTTCCTGTTTGATAATTTTGATTAATCACTATATGGCATATCTAGGACAGATGTTACCATCTTGTGATCACTATTTATGATAGTTTCTATTGTTATATATTCTGCATTGAGAATACATTAGGCCAGTGTATTTGATATCTATATGTAGTCCAATCTATTTCCATAGCTTGATTTGGGTTATCACATTTATGTGTAGCTTCTTTTGGTTGGATGAAGTTGTCTATATGTGTCTACCAAATCGAATGCCAGCAAGGTATCGATTATGTGGTTGGGTTTGCTTGCTCTATACTTTTCCGGAGTGTAATCCAGTTGATAGTCTGTTGTTTTATTCAAGTCACCTATAACTATAATGAACATATTTTTGCTTTTTACTTTATTGATCTTGGATTTGAACCAGTAGTGTAGTTTGGCTCTCTCTTTTTTTTGATCTTATCTGCTGAATTGTAAACTATTATAACTTTATATTATATATTTCCCTTAAAAGTCATATTGACTAGTAGGCTATGGTTAATATATTCTTCTATATTGTATATGTGTATTATCTATGCTTTTTTTATAATAATACCTACTCCTGCTCCATATGTTTGCCATATTGGTTTTGATAACCATATTTGATATTCCCTTTCTTCATCTCACCAGAATGTGTTCTCTGCTAGCCATGTTTCTATTATTTTCAAGATGTCTATTTTTTTTTTCTTGCCATATTCTAACAATGATAATCTTTCAACCTTAGTATTGATTTCTTTTATATTTAAAGTATCTATCTTCCATTGTTCATATATAATCTTTTTATTGTTATTTCTTTTCACTTGCTTGTTCTCAGCCTCTGGTTCTTTGGGTCTGCTATTTATAGTTGTTTTGGAAAAAGAAGGGAACCAGGTTTGTTGTATATATGCTTTTTATTAATGATTCTAAGCAATTTATTATTTCTTTCATGGTTATTGCCATTATTGATTCCATCTGATTGATTCTTTCATTGATTAATGCTTAATGTTGTCTGATATCCATTCTTTTTGGTAATGGAGTTCTGAAGTTTGAGTTCTCTAAAGATGTCTCTTGTTCTAGAGGGGAGTTTGCAATCACTGGTCCTTTTGCTTTAATATTTGGGCCAGCTTCTATTGCTATTACTCTTCTATCTAACATGTAGACCTAATGTTTGATAGCCTTCATGTCCATTTGGAGTATTTGAATACTTCCATTATTTTTTCCATTCCTGTCAGTAGGATCTGTATATCCTTGATAACACTTGCATATGTTCATCTTGAGGTGTGGAAATTGGCAATTTGTCTATTTTCCTGTTTGATAGTGGTGGGTTCTTTTTGCATTGTCATTCTCAATCTGAGCTATCTTAGTCTATTTGTTCTGTTTCTCATTAATAGGTCTTTTTTGTTGGTTGAACAAGAAATATGTTCATGATCATGAGCCCTACATCTGAAACAAAGTTTCTTGGTTTTCTCTACCCAGACTAGTTTCACATTGTTGAGATTAAGACTAGTGTTCTTTACTTTGTTCAAGTCCTGGTTATTCTTAAAGTAAAGAATTACGAATCTTTTGTTTTGGACTGAATAATTTAGAGGGAAGTAACAAGCTTGCACATTGATGTGTCTTATGATTTCTTGCAACTCTTTTATTGTAGTTCCCTATAGGAGATTAGCTAGCATCACACTGTACTAGTTTTTTTTTTCCCTTGTTATGTGGGTCCTGACCATTGGATATGTTCACATGCCATAGGTATCCTTATAGAGTGCACATTTTTGAACTTGTTCTTCATATGCAGTCATTGTGGTGAACTGGACTATACCTGATTGTACTGGTCCTGCTGGTTGAAGGATTATGTTCTTGATTACTGTTCTATCCTAGAACAGGTTAGTAATATTTATTTTCTTGAAATAGTTGGGAATGTCCTAGATCCTAATGGATCAGAATTTGTTTTCCTGGGTACCGCTCTGTTGTGCAAGTCTAAATTTGACTTGTTTATTGCTGGTGATCTCTGTTTCATATGCTATTATGGCCTCGTGGTAATTGTTAAAGATAGCTGTGATTGTTGGTATACTGATGAGGAATTCTATACGTACAAGTTTTAGTGTTTCTCTATGCCTCAACTTGTTGTAGATATGGTTGATTTTTTCCTCTGTTAGAAGCCAGACATATATTCTGTGTTGATGTACACTTTTTCTGGATAGAGTGTGTTCTGTTACTCCTGAGGATTTCTATATTTTATTTCTGTAGTTTCTGGTTTTGAGTTCCTGTTATAGCTGAAGTTGTTATTAGTAATGTTACTATGGTTCTCAGGTTCTCTTCTCCCTCTCTCATTGATAACGCTGTTGAAGTTACTGCTATGGGTGAGATCGATCTGATCTCATAATTATTTCCTCTAGTGATTTTGGGACCTTCATTATGTTTTCCTCAGTATTGGTTCTGTTGTATTCTTCGTTTTCAAGCACCATGTCTTTCTGGTTCTTGGTATTGACTTTGCTGATCTTTGTCACTTCAGTTACTTTTTCTGTTGCTTTCTTCATTTTCACTTGTACTTGGTTCTTCTTTGTATCTGTAAGGAGATTGAATTTGGTTCTAAGTTTTGCTTTCAATAATGGTTTGGAAATCTTGCTACTGCATTTCGGGATTCTTTCTTCTGTATAGTTAATTGTCAGGTCTCTAGTTCTTGTCAACCTTCTTGATATGTTTGTTATAGGAGCTCTTTGTGAGCGTTATATTTTTTCTTCAATATTTTGAGTTGTTACCATAAAAGAAAATTTTTAAGAATTTTGATGTGAGTGGGAAAAAGTTTTTTTTTTTTTTATTAAACCCTCTGTCAGGTTAGGTATATGTGCTTTATTAAACTTATGTATACTTTATATTCACAATGTATCGCTAAAGCTAAGTCTCTACCTAACTCACTTGTCTCTATTTTAAGTATTATTAAAACTCTAAGTACAACTTTGGAAGTGATTTATCACTCCATTAGCAGTTCAGGTAAAGATCCTTCCAACTGTTAACTTCATTACCTGCAGGTCACTACTGCAAATCACTCTGTGTGGTTCTAATAAAGCTTAAAACCCAACCATTTTATTCTATAATCTATTCTTCTTGTTAGGATTTCTTGAAGACTTTCATCTTCAAGATTTCTGTCTTCAAGTAATGGATTTCTTTTCTTCTGAAGTGTAGTTTTCTGGCCTGAAAGACAAAGAGGTCTTTTTGTTTTGTCTTCATTACTGATTCCTTGTGATCATTCCTATTTGATTACTTTTTTCCATCTTTTGTTCCAGATTTCTTTTCGAATTTGGTTGCAAACTCTTTTTTGCATTTTCAATATTCACTTTCTTGCTGTTTTTCCTATGCATTTATCTTGACATTTTAGATCTATCACTTCTAGAATAAGATTATTTCTTATAAGGCCAGTATAGAAACTTAGTATATTCTGACTTGTTTCAGAAGTCTGTCCTATTACTTTAGTGATCCACTTGTCAAACTCTCCTAATTTTTCATGGTTATTAATACTTAGCCTGGAATTTTTTTTTTCAACCTCTCTCTTTCTTTTCCACAATAGCTCTTTAAAGTTTCTAATGATTCCATCTATTCCTTTGTTCCATGCCTTTTGTAGCTGATCTTTATAGGCTGACATTCTAGCAAGTATTCTATAGTTTCATCTTGTTGGCTACATGCAATGCATTTCACTTGCTTGTATAGATTCAGTCTTCTTACAGCCAACTTACTTAAAGTAGATAGCTTGTCATTGGTCAGTTTGATAAGAAAGCTTCTTTATTAGGATTTTTTAAAAGATGTATCCCACGTATGTCCATCCTTGATCCTTTCCTATACTAAGTCCCATATATGAGCTTGGTGTTCTGAAATCTGGTGACTCCATTTTTTCTCTGTTCTGTTTTATTGTATCCATTGATAGGATATTGTCTTATTATTAATGTTCTTAAGAAACTGTCTAATTGAATCATCTAGAGTTGTCCCTTGTCACTTGATTTCAATTATAATTTTGTGTAAAGTGAGATCTTTCCATTCAATTAGTAGAAATTTTGTGGTTTTCTTAGCTAGGGCATCTGTTTCTTCATTATATGGATCATTTAAATGTGCCTTGACTTTAGTGAGCTTTAGATCTAAGTTTTTCTTTTTGTTAGTTCTACCATACATACCTATATGGATTAATTTTTTTCTTTGAGCCATCTCTTATGTGTTCTTTTTGGGTCTTCTTTTTTTAAGAATTTCCACTTGGAGATACATGCTTGACTATCTGTGTAGATCTCTACCATGCTTTCAATGGGAACTACTAAGAGTATTGTTATAATTGCTACCAATTCTACTCTTATAGATGAGAGCCAATTGTTTACTCCTGTTTGGAACTTGCTTTCTTTTCCTTCTTTTCCTATTTGGATCCAGGCTGTTCCCAGCTTTATGTCTTCTTTTCCGTGATTAGTAAGTGATCTATCAGAATAGAAGATTAGCTTTTCTTTAGATCCAAGGTTTCATTGGAGTATATCTATTAGGTGATCTTGATATGCTCCTTCTTTAATATGTTCTTTAACAATAGCATATAGAGAACTTTTCAAAAATAAGAATAATTTATACAGATCAATATCCAATAGCATAATACACCATCCAAAGATCCACAACTTGAAAAATGTTTGGATGTTACAAATAGAACTTTGCAATAAACTAAATGATTCCGGACTAACAAGAATAACAACAATCATTAAACTCAAACAAGCACAGATCAAAAACTTGGAACTACTTAATCTACTAATCTGCAAATCCTTAGATCATCTAATAGATAAAGGAAACTTCCCGCTTCAGGTGATCAAAATTGCTAAAGACATGGAAATAACATTTCATAGTTGGAAATAGCAAGATATCTTTGAATAGAAAAAGAAAAACTTTTGAATCGGAGAATATCTTGTACTAGAAGAATACAAAAAAGTCATACCATCATTTAAAAACAATCAGTTGATGTACCTGGATCAGCTAATCGATCTGGAAACCACAAAAATAAGAAACTGGCAAATGTTTCAACTATTACAAAATACAAGCAAAGGACCCATACCAGAATAGTTCCAGATTATAACCAAAAATTTTTCAGAAGCACAACTAAAGCAACTTATAAAATCTGAAAGAGAAAATTATATGAAATGAAAACCAGAATACTCAAAAATGAACCCTAATCGAGACAAGCAGAAAAAATTGTAAATAGTGATGGGAAAAAAAATCAAGTAACTTGTGGGAAATTAAGACAAAAAAAAAAGGAAAATGTCACAATAGTAGAGCACTTTATTAGTCACAACTCCAACAATGATCAGGAGACCAACTTACAAAAATGTTAGGGATGTTCAGAAGGCAGAATACTAAATAGTGACTGTATTCTGGAAAAAAAAATAGGAGAAATATTTGTAATACCATACCTCAATACAAGAAAGTCCACTAGAAAAACACAAGATCTAAAAATTTTCAACTTCAAGTTAATACTTGAAAAAAGTATCAAAGAAATGATTTACAACCAAAGCTCTCTAAAGATCCAAAATGATATAGTAAATCATGTGGACATCGAAATCTGGAAAAGAGTTATTATCAAAGAACATATTAGAAAAGGAGCCTATCAAGATCACCTAATAGATATATTCCAACGTAACCTTGGATCTAAAGAAAAGCTAATCTTCTATTCTGATGGATCACTTACTAATTATGGAAAAGAAAATATAAAGATGGGAGCAGTCTGGATTCAAATAGGAAAAGAAGAAAAGGAAAGCAAGTTTCAAATAGGAGTAATCAATTGGCCCTCATCTACAAGAGCAGAATTGGTAGCAATTATAATAATACTCCTAGTAGTTCCTATTGAAAGCATAGTAGATATCTATACAGATAGTCAAGCATGTATCTCCAAGTGGAAATTCTTAAAAAAAGAAGACCCGAAAAAGACACACAAGAGATGGCTCAAAGAAAAAAATTGATCCTTATGGACACGTATAGTAGAGCTAACAAAAAAGAAAAACTTAGATCTAAAGCTTACTAAAGTCAAGGCACACTCAAATGATCCATATAATGAAGAAACAGATGCCCTAGCTAAGAAAGCCACAAAATTTTCACCAATTGAATGGAAAGATCTCACTTTACACAAAATTATAACTGAAATCAAGTGGCAAAGGACAACTCTAGATGATCCAATTAGACAGTTCCTTAAGAACATTAATAATAAGACAACAGTCTATCAGTGAATACAACAAAACAGAACAAAGAAAAAATGGAGTCACCAGATTTCAGAATGCCAAGCTCACACATGGAACTTAGTATGGGAAAGGATCAAGAATAGACACACGTGGGATATATCTTTTAAACAATCCCAACAAAGAAGCTTTCTTATCAAACTGACCAATGACGAGCTATCCACTTTAAGTAAATTGACTGTAAAAAGATCAGATCTATACAAGCAAGTGAAATGTATCGTATGTAGCTAACAAGATGAAACCATAGAACACTTGCTAGAATGTTCAGCCTATAAAGATTAGCTACAAAAGACATGGAACAAAGAAGTAGATGGAATCATTAGAAACTTTAAAGAGTTATTGTGGGAAAGAAAGAGAGAGGCTAAAGAAAAAAATTCCAGGCTAAGCATTGATGACTGTGAAGAATTAGGAGAGTTTGACAAGTGAATCATTAAAGTAATGGAACAGACTTCTGGAACAAATCAGAATATACTAAGTTTCTGTACTGGCCTTATAAGAAATGACCTTATCCTAGAAGTGGTAGATCTAAAATGGCAAGATAAATGCATAGAAAAAACAGCAAGAAAGTGAATATTGAAAATACAAAAAAGAGTCTGCAACCAAATTCGAAAAGAAATCTGGAACAAAAGATATGAAAAGGTAATTGAATGGGAACAAATACAAAGAATCAATAATGTAGACAAAACAAAAAGACCTTCTTATCTTTCAAGCCAGAAAACTATACTCCAGAAGAAAAGAAATCCATTACCTGAAGAAGGAAACCTTGAAGATGAAAGCCTTTGAGAAATCCTAACAAGAAAAGTAGAGTATGGAATGAAATGGTTAAGTTTTAAGCTCTGTCAGAACCGCACAGAGTGATCTGCAATAGTAACCTGCAGGCAATGAAGTTAACAGTTGGAAGGGTCTTTATCTGAACTACTAATGGAACAATAAATCACTCCCGAAGTTGTACTTAGAGTTTTAATAATACTTAAAATAGAGACGAGTAAGTTAGGTAGAGACTTAACTTTAGCGATACATTTTGAATATAAAGTATACATAAGTTTAATAAAGCATATACTGTATACCTAGCCTGACAGAGGATTTAAATATATATATATATATATATATATAATAACTAACTCGTCATTGCATTATCAAAACTCTTTCCGCTGATCCTAAATTTCCTTAAAAAATTTCCTTTTTCGGTAATTTTCTTGGAAAACTCAGAAGCCA